>PVJI01009701.1:0-55745 GCA_004026765.1 Micronycteris hirsuta | reverse complement strand
CTTCATTATCTGTTCAAAAATACGTTCAATTTCTTGGTGTTCCTCTTGTCCTTCTGGCAGCCCTATGATCTGGATGTTGGGTCGTTTACAAATGTCTCTGAGGTTCCTGAGTCCCTCCTCATTTTTTTGAATTCTTGTTTCTTCCTTCTGGTCTGTGCTATTGGTTTGAGTCCCAGCTTCCTTTTTTTCCCTATTGGTTCCCTGTAAATCTTCCTCCATTATCTTTAGCGTATTTTTCATTTGTTCAACTATTTGCGTCCACCTTTCTTCCAGTTTTGTGAGCATCCTGATTACCAGTGTTTTAAACTGGGCATCTGATAGTTTGGCTATCTCTTTGTCCGTTAGTTGTAATTTGTTCTGATCTTTCATTTTGGCCATTTTCATTCCTTTTTATCTCGGCACACCTATCGGAGTCTTAGGTGTTTGTCGGTGCCTGGCAACCTGGGTAGCGTTTTTGTGACGTTTCCTCTGGGGGCGGGGCCTGGGAGGGAGCAATGGTGTCTGCCATTCACCGCCACTCCCTATCACCCTCTGCTCCCCAGTTCCCCACTGCCTTTTCCACCAGTCTCGGCCCTGCTGGTTCCCACTGGCCTCTCCGGTTACGCTGCCTGCCCACGAGGTTCACCCATTGCTCGAGGTTGTGCTTTGGTTAGGCGCTCGCGGGGTGAGTTCCTCCGGGCAAACTGCCTCTCACTCCGCTCCTCTGCTCGGTTCTGCCCCGCTTACCGGCCTGGATGTACATCCTCCCCAACTTCCTGGGTGTCGGACTTCCCTTCAGTTCGATTCTGTCCGTTCTGGTTGTTTATTTTTCACTATTGAGTTCGTTGTTTAAACTCTCTGGTTGTGAGCAGCGGTGCAGTGCGTCCACCTACGCCGCCATCTTGGCCGAAGTCCTGGTATAATGTGCTTTTTGATAATAATGGGGCATAAAATATTTTCTCACAAATTTATCATTATCTTGTTAAATTTAAGATAATTTATTTCTGCTGTCTTCAAAAATATTTCCTTGGTTAGCTTTGGTAAATAAAATATTTTTTGGTACTTTCTGAAGTACATGTGCTTTCTAAAAAGTTTTTTTACATAATTAATACAGAGAAACATAAAGAAGAAAACAAGTCACTCATAATTCTAACATTCAGATAACTACTCATAGCTATATTCATTTCTGGTTATAAAGGACAAGTAAAGCTCCTTTTAAACAATAGTCATGTCACTTTCATGACAAATTATTTCTAATCTAATATTTAGACTTATTTTAATTATAATTTAAGTAAGATGTATGTAGAGCCATGCCATGCATGTGTTTACTAAAGCCAGGGATAAAACTGTTTGTAATCATTTAAGGCACATGAATTATTCCACTCAGGCCTTTCCCATTCTTTCTGGAAAGGCCTCAAAATCCTGCTTCATGCTCCAACTTCTAGAGTTGGCTGTGAAGATGAAGAATTCTCTAGGGGGTTAAGAATTTACTAATTAAGGTGACCAAAGAGTATTCACAAATATTTTTAATGTATTAAAAATGGATTCAATAAATATATTTAACCACTGTGCTCCGTACTTCTAAGCATGGAGTTGTATGAGACATGGCCTCTGCCTTCTAGGAAATTATAGACTAGTAGGAGAGATGAGACAGATCCATAAAGAACTTCTGTCCAAGGTACTAAGTAGCACATGCCATGAAAATGAGACAGATTAAGTGCTGCTGTAAGAATACCAAGGAGGGAGGAGTCATTTCTGTCCAGAGTGATCACAAAAAGAATCATAGGGATGTGATATCTGAGCTGGTTCTTGAAGGAGGGGTAGGATTTCTGTATGGGGTGGTGGAAGGGAAGGGCATCCCAATTGGAATATAAACTAAAGCCCCGAAACTCTTTTCCAGAACAATGAATAATCCAGATTGGCAAAAGCATACAATTCATATAGGTGAGTAGTAGGAAATAGAGTAAGAAGAAAGGTAGGACCCATTGACAGAGAATTTTGGATGCTCTGCTAAGACATTTATAATTTATTTAGTTGGCAGTAAGGAGCTGTTGAAAGTTTTTGAGCAGGGGAGGCACATGATCAAAGCTATGACATAGGAAGATTACTCTCTCACGTTACAGGAGGGGAGGGACAGGTTCTACAGTGGAGATTGATTAGAAAGCCATTGCTGTATTCAAGAATGTGGTGCTAAAGACCTAAACCAAGGTGTTAGCATTAGGAATGGAAAGGAAGCGAGCATTTTATAGAAAATAACATGTTGAAGAAACCTCCCTTTTCCCAGGAGAGTCTTACGGAACAAGCTGGCATGATTGCAGGGACACCAAGAGTCCCCACACAACCCTTTTTGTCTCACAACACACATTCTCTTCGCACATTTCATGCAGATAAGGAACAGTTAGTGTTTTCCCTGGTTACAAAGTTTGGAAACCAAGAGATTAAGAAAACTCAGGCATGCAGAGTTGGTGAATAAGGAGGACTTCTATCCTTCTTCATAATCAGACCTTTAGCTCATAAATCTTTGTTTGTGGTTCTGGTCTTGCTGTAGAGGGAAATTTTTTTTTTACCTTATTCAGGTTGCTTAAGTTGAGATACCTTCTGTCCTTGCCTTTCAGATAATGGGACGAGAAAGGGATGGTAGAGTGCCTGCCCTGTACCCTCAGAGGTGCTGTATTGTTGAAGTTCCTCTTTGGACTTGAGCGTGTGCTGATGGTTATGTTATAATTGAGTCCTTTAGCTAGAGGCCCCTTATTCCCTCCCCTTCAATCTGAGGTCTATTGCCCTTCTAACCTCTTTCTCCATCTGCACATGAAATCGGATTCTCTTACTTCTGCCACTGTAATGTCAGTTGCCTTGGAAATGGGTGTGAACCGTCCACGTTGACTGTAGGTCCAGTGCCAGCTGGATATGGGCAAGCTCTGACCATGTGGGATACTGTGGCATTAGAAGACCCTCTGTTTCTCCTTCTCTGTAATCATCTCAGTGAGGAAAGGTCAGAACCCATTTTTTAAAGACCATTTCCTCTACTGGTAAGGCCTACTATATATATATATATTTTAACATTAAAGTTAGCAGCATAGGACGCTGTTGGCCCTGTACTTCATCTTGTGCCCTCTGCCTTCTCCCTTGGTTTTCAGACCTGTCCCTGTTGGTTCCCCAACGGCACAGTGACTTCCCCATGTGCTCTTTCAGAAACTGCAACATTCTGGTGGTTTTAGAGAACCTGAACTGCCTCTTCAGGTCTCCATGGTTTCTGGAACCAGACAGACCTAGCTCTGAATCCTGGTTCTTTCACTCACTAATTGCCTGACTTCATCTATAACATGGAGATGATGCTTGTCCTGTATAAACTTCTCAAGAGCAGTATTAAATGAGATAGTCTTGCATGGTGCCTAACGCAGTTCTTGGCACAGAGAACCCGCACATTCAGTAAGTGGTAGCTGTCGTCACTGTAGGTCGTCTTTGCACCAGACCCTCTGCACCCCGTGGATCTGGATGTTCTTGTGAGAATACTAGGAATGTTATTTTCTCCTTAGTCCCAGGTCTAAAATTTGGAAACAAAAAGGAAAGCACATTAATTTCATAGTTCCCTACCTAATTAATCATTAGGCCCACCTGGAGAGCTTTAATATGCAGCTTCGTGAACCCCACTCTGTGTCTTTTGATTGAGAATCTTTCAGGACAGGAAATGGGAATAGGACGGGACTGCTATCTGAAAATATTTGTTAAGGCACCCCCCCCCCCCAACCCCTGCGAGTGATTCTGTTGATAAACCAGGACTGGGAATCTTTGTTTTCTAGTTTCCAGGGATTTAGGACTAGAGGATCTCTAAGGTGACCACCTCCTGGGCAGTGGCAGATTTACCTTCCTTGGAAGCTGAAGCTGTTTTAATCTCAGCACCAGAGAATTGGCTCAACTCCAACTGATTCTGAACTCTAATCTTTTCTGTCATATTGGAAGTTATTTGTTTCTTGGAGCCTTTAGGGTATAGACAGTAGAACTGTAAATCTACCAGATGGTGTAAAAACCAGAAGCACAATAGAGGGGCAAGGTCCGTTCTACAGTTTCACGGTGGCCACAGTGACCCTTCCTGCCTCTGACCAAATGGCACTTTGGACTCTGAAGGAGTAGGAATGAGTGAGCTTGGGCATGATACCCCTCTCCCCCTTCCCCCTACCCAGGCCAGTCTCTGGGTCTCTGCCCAGCAGGCTAAATCTCTGCACAAAGCCTGCTGGCCTTGGGCTTCCTCTGTGGCTTTTGCATAAGCAGCAATTCTCAGAATCTGATGGAGAATCTGCTTTGTGAGATTAGAGTGTAGTGTGTGGACAAGAGACAAGCACAGTTATTCTTAACCTGCGGGAAGGGTGGGAAAGACAGAGTGCCCGTGCCTCAGACAGGTCTGTGACTGGCTTGTTTATGGAAATAGCAAGTCTGTGGTTTGGCTGGAGTGGCTCAGGTATTTATAACTTGTATTGAGTGGGATTGAGAAGAGGAGAAAGGGAGAATGAAGGGGGAAGGAAGAAACTGGTGGCAACAAAAACAGATAGGCTTCCTCCAAGTTGCTGGGGTTTCCTTTACCAGTTTGAGGTCAGCTAAATCTTAGATGACCCTGGCCTTCTGTGGTTCTGGCCTCTTAGTTCCACCATTGCAGACTCCCTGTAGTGGCCCCTCAAACTAAGAAAGGAAGGGCAGATCTGAACCACGTATGCCCCAGGCGCAAGCCAGAAGCCCTTCTCTTGCAGTGCCGTCTTGACTTCACAAACTGGGTCTCTCATTGGCTGGCCCTCTCTTCTAGCTTGTGAATTGCTCAGTCCCTGGGGGGTTGGGGTTGGAGGGAAACGAGAGAGAGAGAGAGAGAGAGAGAGAGAGAGAATGAACAGAAAAACTTAGAAGGTCCCATTCCTTTGATTTTGTGTTAGGGGTCTAGGATTGCTGGGGACCCTGAGCTGTGGCACCTGTGTTGCAGATGGCTCTAGACTCTGGAGAGTCCTTTCTTGCCTCCTTTACTTCTTTTTAGGACTTAAATCTACCACCTGCCCTTTCTGGGAATTCTCTCTCCTTCACTGGCTTCCTGGTTCTTCTCCCCTTTCTAACTGCCTGGCACCTCATCTTCCTTATATTCTAAAAATAGGTATTCCCCATGGCTCTATCCTTAGCCTGTCTCTCCCTTCCCTCTGTTTTCTCCTGTTTCATTTTACTTTTTAAAAAAATATTTGATTTCTTTATTCTTAAAGAGAGGGGAAAGAAGGGAGAAAGGGAGAGAAACATTGATGTGCCAGCAATACATCGATCTGTTGCCTTTCGCACACCCCAGCTGGGGAGCTGGCCTACAACCCGGGCATGTGTCCTGACTGGTATTGAACCAGCGACCTTTCGGTTTGTGGGCCAGTGCTCAGTCCATTGAACCACACCAGCCAGGGCTCACTGTACTTTAAGTGGTGATTTTCACTGCTGTGTGAATAATCCTCAAATATCTATTTCTAATCATGACCCCTCTCCCAAGCATTAATTCTTGTTTGTGTTGCTAAGTTGAATGTTGTGTGGTTCCTACTAAGGATCTCTGAAGCACCTTAGATTCAGCGTGTCTAAAACAGACATCATTGGCTCCCATCCTTCCTTTGGTGTCCAGACCCAAGTCCTCTTTCTGATCATGGCTCCATTTCTTTTCATAGCACCACCTTATTCCCTGTCTATGAGGTTCAAGATGTGAGTTGTCTGTCTTTTCTCTCAGACTTGTACAGTGCCAGTCTTGCCAATTTTGTTTGCTTTGTCACTTTTGAATCCAGCATTTCTTTTCTACTCTCATTGTCTTCGTGCTTGCTGATCTAGATTCTCATTACTTCTCACCTGAGCTATTGTAACAGCCTCCTGATTGGGCTCCTGCTTGTGCTGTATGTCTTAAATACATCATCCCCAAAACATAGCTTTGATTATGTCCCTGGCTTGAAACCCTTCGGTGGCTTCCCAGGCCACAGATGGCCCATTTAGTTTGACATTCAAGGTCTTCCTTGTCTGGTTGTAGTCTATCTCTCCTGCCTTAATCTCCAACACAATCTTTGCTTTCACTGTTGCTCACCTGCTCTGTTATTTCCTTCTGCCAACCTTTTGGTCATGCAGCTGTTTCTACTGAGAATTCTTCTCTTTGTCTGTCCATCCACCTGTCAAAATCCTATCCTCACTGCAAGGCCAAGGCCAAATACCAGCTCACCTTCCAAGAAAGCTTCCTTGTCTCCCTTTCCTGATCCTGTTCAGAAATCATCTCTCTTCCCCTTCTCTGAGCAGTCTGTATCTTTCTCATGAATCTTGTAACATACTGGATTGCTTTGTAGTGTATTACTCATCTTTCTTGAGGGATTTTGAGTGTAGAGGATAGAGTATGTGTATTTTTTACCTTAGGGTCCTCCATAGCCTCCCAGTGGCTTTCACTTTTTGTAAAACAACCCACATTAAGAAATGATCCAGTACACAAACACAAGCGCGCGCGCACACACACACACACACTGAACAGAAGCTTCATGATCAGTACTTATGCTTACAACATGCCATGGGATTTATTTTTAATTTATTCATTATATACTAAATTGATTTCAAGTCCCAGTGATAGGCTTAAATCTGCATGTTGGAAAATACTATTCTCTCTAGTATGAATGAGTAGTCCTATCTGTCACCTCTGAGCCACCTGTTTTTTCCATCACCTTTAATGAGAGCCAGAAAAGCACTTAAACAGTTGGCTGTATTCTTTTTTTCTCTCTTGGGAATAGGCCATTATGAGTTTATCCTTTTATCTCACTATAGTGAGGGGTGATTTTGCTTTCCTTTTTTCTCTCAAGAGGATACAATACTGCCCTGCCTAGCGCATGCTGGGAGTGGTGGGTGTTCAAGCCCTCCTTCATAGTATACCAGTAGTAATTCTGTCCTGCGGCCTTGCTTCCAGCGTAAGATGACACCTCCTTTCAGGCTGGTATAGGCTTTCCTCTCTCTCAGCTCTCTCCACCTGCCAAAGCAAAGGCTGGGCCACAACTTGGTTATTCTTCCTGCTTTTAGGTTGTGTTTCGATGTGGAAGTGATCACTATTGAGTACAGAGTGGGTACTCCCTTCTTAGCTCTTGAGTTTTTACATTTAGTGAAGTGATGTTCCTAGGACTGTGACTGTATTGTGGTGATAGCTGCCTATAGCAGTTGTGTCCCAAGTCACTGGACATAATTAGTTACCTGGACTCTATTGTGTCTTTTGAGCTGTGTTTCATTGGCATTTGGGTAATGAGGGTTTGGAGCTGAAGTTCCTTTCAGAACTTTGGGCCTCATCCCAAACTTTGAATTCAGCTATTTTCTTTTTTCAGTGACAATGGAATTTTATTTATTTCTTTTTTTAAAGCATTTTTTATTTTTCATTTACACTTGACATATAATATTATATTAAAGTGTACACCCTGGTGATTAGACATTATATAACTTACTAAGTGATAATCCCAATAAATCTCACACCCATCTGGCTCCACACATAGTTATTAGAATATTATTGACTCTATTCCCTATGCTGTAGTTTACATCCCCATGACTATCCTGTAACTACCAATTTGTACTTCTTAATTCCTTTACCTTTCTCACCCATTTCCCCCACCCTTCCTCCCATTTGGTAACCATCAAAAGGTTTTCTGTATCTATGAGTCTGTTTGCATTCTACTTGTTCATTTGTTTTGTTATTTAGATTCAGTAGTTGATAGATATGTATTTATTGCCATTTTATTGTTCATATTTTTTATCCTCCCTCCCCTTTTTCTTCTTAAAGAAGACCCTTTAACATTTCATGTAATACTAGTTTGCTGGTGATGAACTCCTTTAGCTTTTTCTTGTCAGGGAAGCTCTTTATCTGTCCTTGGAATCTAAATGATAGCTTTTCTGGGTAGAGTAATCTTGCTTGTAGGTCCTTGCTTTTCATCATTTTTACTATTTCTTGCCAGTCCCTTCTGGCCTGCAAAGTTACTGTTGAGAAATCAACTGACAGTCTTATGGGAACTCCCCTATAGATAACTAACGCTTTTTTCTTGCTGCTTTGTAAAAAAGTCCTCATTCAAGGATATGTTTATTGATTTTAAAAAGAGAGAAAGGGGGAGAGAGAAAGAGAGAGAGAGAGAGAAAGAAAGAGAGAGAGGGAGAAAGAGAGAGAAACATTGGTGTAAGAGAGAAACATCGATCCATTGCTGCTCTATATGTGCCCCAACTAGGGACTGAATCTGCAGTCTAGGTATGTGCCCTGACTAGGAATTGAACCTGCAACCTTTTGGTGTATGGGATGATGCTCCAGCCAACTGAGCCACCTGGACAGGGCTTCTCTTGCTGCTTTTAAGATTCTCTCTTTGTCTTTAACCTTTGCATTTTAATTATGATGTCTCTTGGTGTGGCCTCTTTGGGTTTATGTTGTTTGGGACCCTCTGTGCTTCCTGGACTTGTATGTCTATTTCCTTTGCAAGGTTAAGGAAGTTTTCTGTCATTATTTTTTCAATAGGTTTTCAATTTCTGTTTTTAAAATTTTATTTACTTACTTTTAGAGAGAGGGGAAGGGAAGGAGAAAGAGGAGAGAAACTTCAGTGTGAAGTTTCAGTGTGACTCTCATGTGCTCCCAACTGGGGACCTGACCTGCAACCCAGGCATGTGCCCTGACTGGGAATTGAACCTGCGACCTCTTGGTTCACAGGCCAGTGCTCAATCCGCTGAACCTCGCCAGCTAGGGCAGGTTTTCAATTTCTCGCTCTCTCTCTTCTTCTGGAACCCCATGATTTGAATGTTGGTATGCTTGAAGTTGTCCCAGAGGCTCCTTACACTGTCCGTATTTATTTATTTATTTTTTTGATTCATTTTTTCTTCTTGCTCTTCTGAATGGTCAATTTTTGCTTCCTTATATTCCAAACCACTTTTTGATTCTTGTCTTCTCTGCTGTTGATTCTTTGTAAATTATTCTTCATTTTATTTAATGTCCTTCATTTCTGACTGGTTCTTTTTTATGGTTTCCATGTTATGGTTTTTATGTTGAAGTTCTCTCTAAATTCATCTATCTCCTAAGGTCATTGAGCATTCTTATAACAATTGTTTTGAACTCTGCATCTGGTAGATTGCTTGTCTCCATTTTGATTAGTTCTTTTTCTAGAGTTTAGTGCTGTTCTTTCATTTGGGACATATTTCTTTGTCTTCTCATTTTGTCAGTCTTCCTATGTTTGTTTCTATGTATTAGGTAGAACTGTTGTGTCTCCCAGACTTGGTAGAGTGGCCTAATATAGTAGGTGTGCTGTAGGGTCCAGTGGCACAGACCTTCGTGTTCACCCGAGCGGGGCACTCCAGGTGTGCCCCTTCCTCACCCTCCTTCCCCGTGTGGTCTCTGTACACCCTTTTGTTGTAGTGGACCATTGATTGCTGTTGACATGTCAATGGGAGGGATTAACCCTCAGGATGATTGGCTTCAAGGATTGGCTGTTACCACCAACCCACTGTGGAGGATCAGTTATGCAGCAGCCACCCCACAGAGCAGGACTTACTTCAGTGGGGCTCTGATGCCCACTGAGTTGGCCCTTGAGCATGTAGCTTGTTGAGGTTGTTGGGTGGTGCTTCAGCGTAGTCTGAAGCTGTCCACTGGGTGGGCCGCTCTGGGGCCTCCTGGGAGGTGCAGGCAAAGGTCAACCACTGCCTGTATTCTGCCAGGGGCCACCTGGCATGAGCTACAAAGCAATCTGCAGGTGGCTGCTACTTTGCGCTGGGCTTGGAGGTGCCCAGATGAGGCCAGGATGTGAACCAAGGCTTTCATTCAGCACCTGGTGTGGGGCTGGGACCCCTCGCTCCTCAGGGTGATCTCCGCAGCCCACATAATCCCTCTCGATTTTTATCTGCCACACATGGGTGTGGTACTAGCCTGCTCCACATCTCTGCCCATCCTACAAGTCTCAATGTGGCATTTTCTTTATATCCTTAGTTGTTGGACTTCCACTTAGCTAGATTTCAGGCTGTTCTGAATAATGGTTGTTCTGTAGTGTAGTTGAAGTTTTTAAATTTTTTTTGTTATTTACTGATTTCTAGAGAGGTGGAGGGAGGGAGAGAATGACATCAATTTGTTGTTCCACTTATTTATGCGTTCATTGGTTGATTCTTATACGTGCCCTAACCAGGGATCGAGCCTGTAACCTTGGTGGATGTGGATGATGTTCTAACCATCTGAGCTACCCACCAGGGCTAGTTGTATTGTTGGTGTGGTTGTGGGAAGAGGTGAGTACCACATTTACCCATACCACCATCTTGACTGTGAATTCAGCTTTTTTCCCATAGGGCCTCTTCCTTCCCTCAGTTTCCTCAAATGATCCTTGAGGCCAGAATCTCACACTAGTGGGCTTGATGATATGTATTCGGGAGGGGCTAGGCCACTGGTTCTCAAAGTGTGATCTGAGGACCCCTGGTATCCCCCAAACCCTTTTAAGGAATATATGAGATCCCACTTTTCCAATTACATATGCAAATGAGGCCAGATTTTCTTTATGTTCGGCTAGAATAACATATCACAACAGGTTGAATGCAGATGCAGGTATGAAAATCCAGCTGTTTTCTCCTGAGCCAGGCATAAGGAGATTTACAACACTATTAAACAGTGCCACTTTTCTCACCAAACTTTTTGTTTTGTTTTGGAAAATAGTTATTTTTAATAAAAGTATAAAAGTGTTATGTTAGCATACAATGGGCTTATTGTTATTTTAATGAGTTAAATATATTTAAATATATACATTATAATTTCTAATATAGTAAATATTAATAGAAATAACCTGTGTGTAAACAAAAGCTCTTTGGGGTCCTTGATAATTTCTAAGAGTATACCGAGAGAAGAAACCAAGGAGTGTAAGAGACCAAAATGTGTAAAAATTGCTGGGCTAGGTCACACTGTGGTAAAATCACTCAAAATCTCCCTGACTGAACAGATAGTTATTTCTTGCTCACGCTTAGAATTAGTGTGGGCCGTCGTGGGGCTCCGTGCCTGAGAGCCGCCCCGGGGCCCAGGCTGGGGGAGCGCTGGCTCAGCACCTGCTGCGTGTTCAGCGGTCAGAAGGAGGGATGTGCGCGGTGGTTCTGAAAGCTTCTGTTGGGGTGTCTTTTCAGAGAGTCATGAGAATGTGCGGGCTTATAAGCACCTAAGTGAGAAACTTAAGTTAAACAAAAACACATATTCTTGAGCCTTTGTACCTTCCCCTCCCACATTGCTGGGTCACTGAGTCTCAGTGAAAGGGCTTGCGGACGGGGAGAGGGGCCAGGCGTGGGGATTACTGAAGTGTGCTGCTCACGGGGTCCTGAGCTCCACGCCCTGTCCTGGACCGGGCCTTTACTCTCTTTTTCACATTTACTCTGCAATATTTAAGGCATATGATAAAGACATAGGGAACATAGAGTGAACAATTATGTGACCACTGTCAGCTTAAGAAACAAATTTCTTAAACTCCCTATGTGTTTGTCCTCATCTGGGCATGTTCTTTCTGTCACAACCAGTTTTAGATACTTTGTGGAGAGCATTTCTGCTGGCCTGAAAAACGACAGTGTTGCTGGTCTTCTCATGTCTGGTATTTCACTGTTTCTAAAGCCTCTGCCATGCGTTCATTTACTCATCGAATATTTATCAAGTGCCTGTTGTGTGCCCAGCACTGTGTCAATTGTGCGCTAGGAATACATCCGTGAGGAATAGCTCCTGGCCCTCAAGGAGCTTGTGTTCTGCTGGAGAAGACAGACAATAAGTATGTTGATAGAGATATAATCAATGTCAGGTCGCTGCCTGACTCTTAAGTGCTATGAAGAAAAATAAAGCAGAGGCTTGGCTGGTGTGGCTCAGTGGATTGAGCGCCAGACTGCGAACCAAAGGGTTGCCAGTTCAATTCCCAGTCAGGGCACATGCCTGGGTTGTGGGCCAGGTCCCCACTCAGGGGCATGCCAGGGACAACCACACATTAATGTTTCTCTCCCTCTCTCTCCCTTCCCCTCTCTCTAAAAATAAATAAAATCTTAAAAAAAATAAAGCAGGGTAAACGTGGTATAGATTGATAGGAGAAGAGCTGCTTGGAAAGCCTTCTCTGAGGAGACCTTGAGCAAAGACCCAAGCGAATTAGCTGTGTGAATATTTGAGATAAGAGTAGCACATGCAGCATACCCGAGGCTAGGATCTGCTGGAGGTGCTTAAGGCGACCATGGTGGTTCGGGTAGAATAAGTGAGAAGGAGAGTGTAGGAAATGAGGCCAGAGAGGTAACCAGAGGACAGATGACTTTAGGGCCTTGTAAACCAGCGTGAAGTACTGGTGTTTGTGTTTGAACTTAAGGATGGGAAGCCATTAGAAGAGTCTGAGCGCAGTAATGACATGATCTCTTGTATATTTTAAAAGAATCACTGTGGCCTGCCATGTTGGAAAAAGACTGTAGTGGGCAAAGCCTGAAGCAGAGAGATACATGAGGTACAGCCACAAGACCAAGTGAGAGATGATAGTTGCTTGAACTCAGTGGTGTGTTGGTAAATGTTTACGGGCTCTCTGGGGGAAAACAAAGAACTCCGACATGTCGTGTTTGCTGATTTCTATGGTGTAAGTATTCCCACCGTGGTGACTTTAAGCTAGGAATGTGCTGTCATTGGATGTGGAGGTGGGAAAAGACGTGCACTACAAGCTCTCACGGGCCAGTGCAAGCCGGCGCCAGCGTGGGATTTGGGTGCCTTTAGCCTGTGGTGTGTTTGCAGGGAGGGTCCAGGTTTGTCTTCATTTTCTAGGGTAGATGGAAACCGTACCATGTTTTTGGAAAGAAAGGATATGGAGAAGGTTATGAGAGGGAGAGAGTTAGTTTACTAAGTCCATTGTGCTGGAGCCTTGCCAAATAAGCATAGATGCTGGAGGCTTTGCAGGAGCTCTGAACTCTCAGATCCTTTGAAAGTGGAGCTCAGCCCAAAACCTCCCTGCAAACAGGAAGCTGGTTTGAGTTAGAACATAAAATAAAAACCAGCTGATGCCCCTGAATGTTTTTCCCCTCCTCTTCCCCGCTCCACAGAGCCAAAGGAACTGCCCCCTCCACCCCGCCCACTTGCTTAGCTGGTTGCTCAAAAAGCCAGAAAAAGCCAAATGCCACAAGTCCTTTGAAAGTAAACCAAGTTTTGAGCCTAGGCAAACTCCTGTCCGTGGGGTTTCCTAGCCTAGATGTCTCTACACTGCCCTGAATCCTAGGAGGAAAGTGACTGGGGAACAAAAGGTGCCACAGACGGGAGCCTGAAACCCAGGCCTGGTGGAAGAAGATGGCCTGAAGCAGGGTTTCTCAGACTGTAGCTTCCAGCCATTTTGGAGGTCATAAAATCAGTAAAGTGGGCTCTGACCAGAATTATTTTTTAATGAAATAGAATGCAATTAAAAATAGAATATTACATTACTAATTACATACAGTACTACATGCACTAAGAGTAACTGTTGCTTTGTGAAACTTCAGTTTTCAGCACACGCACACACACGCGTGTGGTATCTACTGGGTCATGATACAGGATGTGTTTCTTTTTGTGAGTCACGGTCAAAAACGTTTGATAAACGCTGGTCTTTAGGATCTGAGCAACTCTTCTCCTTCCTGCTTTAGACGGCTGGTGAAAGGTCCACGCTGGTTTCAGAATCAGTTCTCTGTGGAGCTAGGTCATCTACCCACAGAGCACCCACCCAGAGTCCTGTCGGGGGGGGGGGCTGAGAACCAACACACTGGTCTGACCCTTGGGACCAAGCTGAGGCAAGTGGAAGGACTGATGCAGATTTGAATCCAGAAGATTTGTCTGAAATCAGATTAGCTTGAAGAAAGTAGGACTTGAGCAGCCTTTTAGCTCTCTGCACTTGATTTTATGACCTTTCCCGTCGACATGGGTAATGCGGTCTCAGGCTTCTCTCGCTGTCCTCTGCCGTAGGCAGTTGGTACAGCAGAAATGTCCCTGAGCACCCCTCCCTCTGGGTAGCCAGAGGCACAGTACCAGGGTAGGGAGTGGCTCTCTGACCTGAGTGTCCCCCACATTTCCTCAGGGTTATTTTGTGCTCTCCTGCCAGAGCCTGGTGCTCAGGCCAGGTGTTCGTTGAGAATGTACTGCCCTGCCCTGACCGGTGCGGCTCAGTCGACTGGGCGTTGTTCCACCAAGTGGAAGGTCCGGGCTCCATTCCTGGTCAGGGCACCAGCCAGGTTTGTGGTCTGGCCCCCGGCTGGGGTGTGTACAAGAGGTAACTGATTGATGTTCCTCTCCCTCTCTTTCTCCCTCCTTTACCCTCTCTCTAAAAATAAATAAATAAAATCTTTTAAAAAATGTTTTAAAGAATGTATTGCCCTACCCTGGCCGGTGTGGCTCAGTTGGAGCATCATCCTGTAAATGGAAGGGTCGCATGTTCGATTCCCAGTCGGGGTACATGCCTGGATGCAGGTTCAGTCCCTGGTTAGGGTGGATACAAGAGGTAACTGATTGATGTTTCTCTCTCTCCCTTCCCCTCTCTCTAAAATCAATAAGCATGTACTCTGGTGAAAAAAAGAGAGAGAAAGATAATGTATTAAAGGTCTGTTTCTTCATCAGGAAGGATTTTGGTGTTAAGGAGACTATAACTACCATGCCTTCCAGTGCCTGACAAAACCTCAGACATATGGCCTTCTGGCCAAGTGGCAGTAATTTCATATTGTTGGAGTGACCAATGTAGAAGTTTGCTGTGGCTGAACCAAGAAAGAAAGCATATGGAGATTTCTACTAAAAGCATGACTTCATGAAAGGTTTTGAGGAGATGAGTAAAGCTGGTTTCTTTCAGACTGTAAAGTGATTTCCAAATGTAAAGAATTTCTTTGGGTTGAGTTCCATGGAAGTTTGTCATTGACCTGTGTTCCTGAGCTATGAAGCATGAATTTTGGGGCTAAGGAATAGTTTTTCTTGATAAATAAGCAATTAACAAATTAAAAAATGTATTGAGCAGGCTAAAGTTAGTTTATCCCATACTAGGTTTAGTGCCTCAGATAGACCCAAGAGAAACTGGCAAATTTGGTGCTTGCCAGGTAGCTGTGAGTCGGTATGGTGCCCTAGAACTCACCTGCCTCTCCATGAGTACACTGAGAATTCAGTTCATCTACCCAAGAAGCACAGAAGACTCTTGAGGACCCTTCTGGGAAATAGGTTTTAACTATAATGTCCCCAGAGACTTATTTTGGTCACTGATATCCACAGGGCATTTCTTTCCAACCCAATTTAAACTAAAATGGTCCTTGGAGATAAGAATTTAAACAGGCCCTCTAGGAGCTCTTCAGGTTCCCCACTTGGGAAGTAAGAGAGGAGTGGCCCTTAAACTACCCTAACTGATTTTAGGCTTCCCCTCTCTAGAAACTGGCCCGGACTAGGAGTAGATCACCCTGCCACAGATAAGAACACCCATGAAGTGTTTCTGGTTCACACCACCCTCCTAGGGCCTCCAAGACTCTTAACAAAGTACAGCCTCGCCTGTTTACCTGGCCGTTCAAATCCAGAAACCCATTTCTCTGAGCCAACGAACACCAGGGGCACCCCTTAGGAGGCCCCGTGCAGGGAGTCCAGACAGTACTAGAGAAGACTGGACCTGGAGTGACAAGCAAGACATTCTGTAGCAGGGGTTAAGGGTCCAGTGACTAGCAAGAGGTTACAGGGCAGTCTGAATCTCACACGCATCATCCGGCAGAAAGACCAGCAAACTAATTTGAGGTTAGCCCCACACGCGCCCTGGGGACTGCAGACATGTGGGGTGACAACAGTGTTGATGAGAGTGGTGGCGAATGTCTTGTGTGGCCGTGTCCTCTCAGAATCTCTCAGCACTTGACACAGGCTTCCCTTTCATCTCTGTGGGAGTTGTGGCTTAATAATAATAATTAGAATACTCTGAGCATCTGTGCTTTGCAAAACACAGCATTAAGCCATGTTTCTGCCTCCGGGACTCTCGTCTGTATGAACTGGCAGACATTTGGGTGGGTGGAATTCTCTGGTGGAGGGGAAGAATGTGATGGAACGCACAGATCAGGGATATTATTAGTCACCTAATTGATACCTAACATTTTTCTGGTTCTTGGTAGATCAGGGTGGACTGTCTTTTGTGCCTGTCAAGGCATGAAGATCAGTGACCTCCCCTGAGTCTCATCTACCCAAGTAGCCAGTCTAGGGACCCAAAGCTTTATCTTGTAAACAGAGGCTTTCTTGATTGGGGGAGTGCTTTATCCTCTGGCTGTGAGCAGAGCTCTGACTCCTTCATTTTCATTCCCACGATGCCAGCAGATTGAGCCCTGTTAAAGGTCAGTAATATGCACTGGCTTTCCCCCATGTGATCAAGGGACCTGTGGCCCGAGCAGAACCTGGCAAAGTCAGTAGCCCATTCTCCTGAAGACATGCATCAGGAACGTAGTCAGTACTGTAGGGTGGTCCTGAGAACCTTCAGTACCTCCTTTCCAGCCCCATTCTGTCCATAACCTGTTACTTCTCTGTCTTGCTCTCACAGGTGACCTTGGAGAAGGTGCTTGGAATAACGGTGTCTGGAGGCAGAGGACTTGCCTGTGACCCCCGGTCCGGTCTGGTTGCCTACCCAGCTGGGCAAGTATCTTGGAAGAGTTCTTACTGGTGGGAGTTTG
Source organism: Micronycteris hirsuta (assembly GCA_004026765.1). Lineage (NCBI taxonomy): Eukaryota > Metazoa > Chordata > Mammalia > Chiroptera > Phyllostomidae > Micronycteris > Micronycteris hirsuta. The sequence goes on along the minus strand of PVJI01009701.1, from coordinate 39,128 downwards.
TAGCCATGCCAGATCAGTTGGGATGGGCAGGGGCTTTCCGTTATCATCTGGGAGATACGTTAACATCCAGAACATGAACGTTTTGGTTAATGTTTTGGTGCCATTTTTGTAAAGGATATATAGGGCCAGGTAGAGGCTCTGGCTTTTTGGCCATCCATACGGACCCACACATATATAGACTGACATTCTGTTTTATACACAGTGCCCAACACCATCATTAATATCTGCCTTGTAGTAATTTTTAAAAACAGCTTTATTGAGATGTAATTCATATGCCACATAATTGGCCCATTTAAAATGCAGAGTTCAGCCCTGACTGGTGTGGCCCAGTTGGTTGAGTGTTGTCCTGTAAAGCAAAAGGTCACCAATCCGATTCCTGTTCAGGGCACGTGCATGGGTTGCAGGTTCAGTCCCCACTCGGGGCCTGTGCTGCAGGTTTGGTGCAGTCCCCAGTCAGAGGCAACCAGTCAGTGTTTCTCTTGCATATCGATGTTTCTCTCCCCCTTTCTGCCTCCCTTCCTCTCTCTAAAAATAAGTAAATAAAATCTTTAAAAAGTACAATAAAATGCACAATTCAGTGGTTTTTAGTATATCCACAGAGTTGTGCAAGCCTCACCGCAACCAATTTTAGAACATTTCCATTACCCTAAAAATCACCCATTAGCAGCCACTCTCCATTTCCCCCTAAGATGTATCTCTAGCCTTGGGCAACAGCTAATCTGTGTTCTGTCTGTACAGATTTGCCTATTGTGGATATTTCATAGAATGGAATCATACAGTATTTGGCCATTGTGACTGGCTTTTTTCATTTAGCATAATGTTTTCATGGTTCATACATGTTGTAGCAGGCATCAGCACTTCATTCCTTTTTATGGCCAAATAACCTTCCATTAAAGATAAAATACCACATTTTATCTCTTCATCAGTCTGAGCATTTTGGCTATTAATAAAAAATGCTGCTCTGAACATTTGACTTTCTAGTCACTTGGAGAGATGTCATTGCCATGGAGGAACAGCAGGGTTCTGGGCTGGTGTTCTTTTCCTTGCTGCCTTTTCACTCCTCTGCTCCTACAGATGGGAAGCCCTCAGCCATCATTTCTTGAGGCTGTTGCAGGAGTGTTTCTCTTGGAGGCTTGGGGCCCCTCCTGCTTCTGGTTCTGTCAGCTCCTGTTCCTTGCTGCGGGGCACAGGAACACGAAACTGGGGAGGCCCGCTGCTCTCCCCCTCTTGCCCCGCCCTCAGCGTGGGAATGCCGAGTTCCGCAGTGTGAGCTCTGTAGCAGCTCGTGTAGATTTTGTACCAGATACATGATTTTCTTAGTTTTATCATCCCATCAAAAAAGCTACCTTATTCTGTGCCAGGCACTTTGTTAAGCATTTTACAGGAATTATTTTATTTAATACTCGGAGCAGTCCTGTGAGGTTGGAACTGTTATCATCCTATATTTCCGAAACCAGGATTCAAAGCGCTTAAGCAGTTTGCTCAGGGCCACACAGCTAGTGTCTGTATTGGGGTTCCAACTCAAGTGCTCTGACTGCAGAGCTCTTTTACAATGGCCAAGACCAGACTTTCTGCTCGTTTTTAAAAGCTGCTTTTCCCCTAAGCTGTCTACTTACCATTTGAATGAAAAATGCCCAATTTATGGGCATCTCCATCTATGTCAAGGAGACTTCTGCCCCTGGGTTCTGGGGTCAGTGTCTCTCCTGAGTGGCCCTCTGGCATTTGATACCCATTGGAGAGGCTGTGGGAGCTGCACTGGCTTTGCCCTGAAGAGCCTGAAGTGGCCTCCTCCTCCCCCTCCAGAAGCAAGTTGATGAATGACTGCCGTTGCTGGATGCCCTGCGCAGCCTGCCTCGGGGGAATTCCACTCGTGCCTGCCTCTGCCTGGGAAAGCTAGGTTCCTTCTTGTTGGAGGTGCGGCTGGGGCTGGCTAGGAAAGGCCCAGGCTTCTGCTCAGTGCGTGTTGAGCCCTGTGTCCCTGCCCTTGGAATTGTGGAACCCTGCAGCCCCTCTCCTCCCTGTGCACCCCCGGGCCCCAGGCCTGGCGCCTTTAACGGTGTGTGCCCCTGTTTAAGGACAGTCCCAGCCTGGCTCCTGTGCCTGCCAGTTATTATCCTTTCAGGTGTTGCATGGAAGATTCCCTGCTGTAACCTCTGGTGGATGTCCTCAGTGCGCTTGTCTTGGGCTAGTCCTGGGCAGTGCTCCAGTCCCCTGACCCTTTGATTTCCTAGAACTTTAAGTCTTGTCTTTGCGCGTGGCCCCTTTCTGATTGTTTAGTTTTGCTCTGTGCTGAAGCTCCCTGGTGTGCCTCTGGGGTATCTGGGGGCCACCAAGGTCTATGTCAGCCAAGCAGGCTCTTTCCCTTGCTCCCTCTCTTCCTTCTCTTTCTATTTGGTGATCCGAACACCCTCACCCTCACCCCCACTCTCTTGTTCCTACTGAGAGCTTGTTGCTCTAGTAGCAGCTCAGGTATCCTAGAAACAAGAAGAGAAACAAAGCTCAGAAAGTTCTCCCAGAGGCCTAGAGACAAATATCAAACCAAAACAAAATTTTCTGGAAGGAAATGAAACAGCTCCAGGAGGGTGGGGTGGAGGGGGTGTGTGTCCGGCAGAGACGGGCTGGGTCTCTGGGCAGAGATCCCCCTCTGTTTCAGTGGCTCCAGCGTCTCTTCTCCTGAGTTCTCCTTTTGCTGTTGTTTTCCCCACAGGCAGCCTGCCCCTCACCTGTCACACGTTAAGCCACCCTGCCCTCGGAGACCGGGCTGTTCCCCAGGTAGCCTTGTTGAAGGACTCAGTTTAGTTGAACTCGCATGACTGACTGACTCAGGCCCCTTTCCTGGCTGGCTTGGTAGAGGATTCAGGGGCTTGAGAGCCCTGCACAGCCCCTGTTGCCACTGTGGGGCCAGTCAGTTCTGAGAAGGGGTTTCTCTTGACCCCAGTGCCAGGGCCTGGCCTGGGTGAATGCTGTGGGCAGAGGAGCTACTGGAGTAAGAAGTCCCCAGGAAAGGTGACTGGTCCTATCCTGTAGCCGAGAGACCTCTTGGTAGCTTTAACTAGGGAGGAGGAGGAGAACTGCAGAGGCCCTTCACTCACTCAGTCCATGGTGGAATTTATGCTGAGGTCCCCATTTCAAAGCACTGGACTGGGCATGAAGCCACAGAATCTCCTCCTGAACTGTGTTCTCGCGACATCTGAGCTGAAGGAGCATAGAACTACCTTCTTATTCTCTGTGGCAAGCCCCACGTCCAGGGGCTGTGGAGAGACCGGGTGAACCTGAGAGAAGAGGATGCTTGACTTGGTGCCCTGAGGGATGTGAATCATGTAAATAAGACAGACAGGGTCACTACTTTCCTGGGGTTTAGGTTCAAGAAGGGCAGGCAGACAATGAACATGTACACAAATAAATGAGCAAGACAGTATCAGAGGGTCATAAGTGTTCTAGGAATAAAACTGGGTGATGGGAGAATCACCATGTGAAGATCGACACCAAAGTGTTCCAGGTGGAGGAAACCTCAAGTGCCAAGGTCCAAAGGCAAGGAGGGTACATTCCCTTGCTTGAGGAACTGAACACTAGGCGTGGTGGCTAGACCATAGGGCTGAGAGTGAGGAGGCTCAGACAGTTCCACTCGACCTGGCTCGTAGGTCTTGCAGCTTACGGAGATTCACCTCTTGCCCTAGAAGAAAATATGTTTCGAGTCCACAGAAGGAAGTGTGCTCATAGCTCTGTACAGTGGCCATGTTATTCACCAGGTTCTCACCAGGTCTCTTCTCATGCCGTGGTGGCAGTGAGGTGGTGGGGGCTGGTGGGGTTCCGAAAGTGTCCCAGAAGCAGAGATGCCAGTGGGTCTCATGGCCTGGCCTAAGAGGGTTACTTATTTGGGAAGCTTTGGAGTACGGGTGTCTAAAGAGAATCACAACCAAGGATGTCCTAGGAAACAACCTAGACTCATTATCTCTTAGAATAACTAAAGCTATAAGATTTTCCCTTTGGGGGTGAATCTGGAGGGACAGTCTGTAATTGTATACCTGGATGAGGAGCCTAATGCGTCACTGGTATCCAGAAAGCCCTGTATGGGATGCTGTCGTTGGGGAGCCCTGCTGCACCTGCTGACTCCCTGGGCAGCCCCGTCCTTGTTCTTAGTGCACCAGAGGACCCTTCAGGAAGATGCGTAGGAGCACCAGGCTGGTTACTTTGCACATGATCTTCAGTCTTAACAATTCCTTGAGGTAGACATTATTATTCCTGTTTCACAGATGAGGAAATTGACTTTCAGAGAAGGTAAGGAATATGCCCAAGATCACACAGTGTGTTAGCAGACAGGTCTTTAGGCCCAGTTTCTTGTTTCTATCATCACTCTGCCCTTGAGTATCAGGGCCTCTTAAAAGTCTGAGATGGGGAAAATCATGGACCAGCCCTAGGTCCCTAGTTCACAGTTTTGCTACTTACGAGGTTCCTCAGAAATTGGAGCTTTGAGATCTGGTAGCTAGAGAAATAAAGATTTATTCACTGCTTCAGAAAGAGTCCCTGAGGGCCTATCTTCTAGGCCCTGGGGATGTAGCAGTAAACAAAGCAGATGAAAATACCACCTTCACTGAGCTGGCAATCTGCTGGTGAAGTAGACCCCTTCCCCCCAAGAAAGTGAACCATAGAGAATACGACAGCCTGGTATGTGCTATGGAAAACGTACAAGCAATGAACAGTGAAAGGGAATAGGGAAGGGGGTTATGAAGTTGTCATGTTAAATAGGGCTGGAATGAGGCATTTGAGCAAATCTTGAGGGACCTTTGGTGTGCTTCTGTGAGTCCCCTGATTTTGCCTGGTCTGAAAGAAGAAATCGTAGAACACAGGATCTCGCTCGAGCCTTCTGTGTCCTGCTCCCTGTCTGTGCTGCTGCAGTCCTTGCTCGACTCAGGGTTCAGTTGTTTCTGCCTTCCCGAGGATAGGGAGTGATAGGAGGCCGGTCATGTGGGAACACTGGGCTCTGTGAGGGCAGCAGGCCTGGACCTGTCCAGGGGAGGGGTTGTTGAGGGCTGGCCTTTCCTGATTCAGAGAAGTCCCTGGGCCGTGGTCCCAGTACCTGGTACTGGCGCTCCACATGACGCCCCAGCTGAGGCCCGAGGGACTGAGGCCTCACTGTCTTCCTGTGAGAGCAAGCCGTCTCCCTGCACCTGCACCCTGGGGCTCTGAATTGCGGGACTTGACTGGCTGGGCGAGCCGGCCCTTGTCATGCTGAGGATTGCAGCCAGCACTGCTGCAAGGGCCACGTGAAGATGACTGCCTGCCGTGCTGGGCTGGGTCAAGGGACTTGGAGGCCTAGGGCGGAATATTGATGCAAACTGAGCTCCACCCTCTCTCCCTAGCAGACTAAGGAGCTTGCTCCAAGAAGACTGAGGGGCTCCCACATCAGTGTTTTGATCTGTTCTTTTGAGAGGACTTCAGTAAGCTGGGCACGGGGGACTTTGGATGTCTTTGCCCAGTTCTGTCCTCACTCTGTCATCTGCATTATTGTCCCCACAAGTATGACCGGGTTGGTGTCTTTCTTCTTCTTTCTCTGTGTTGGAATGTTTCCAAATTTGAATAATTAGATGTGAAAATTTCAGCTTAAGGGCCCACTTCTGTGTGTTCCCCCCTTTGTTTAACTCTTTCATGCCACAGCTGAGGATTTTTCAGGTTACACTGTGGGGGGGGGCAGGACGGATGTTAGAGAGGGGAAGCCGTGCCTCATAGCCCGTCCCCCTTCTCTCTGTTTTGTGTTTTTACACACAGACACACCCACCTTCTCCTTCCCCTTCCACCATGGAGTTTAACTTAAGGGAAGGAGGAAACAGAACATGTTGTAGCCCAACAAAACTCACCAACTCAGCATTTGTGTGCAGTTACTTGGAAAGTGTTTTAAACAGTGTGATGCATTGACCTTGAAGGTCATGATGCTGCTTTGGGGTGATAGGTTTAAAGGAAAATTCAAAAGCTTACCATAGAGCCCCCATCACTTACTTGTCCTGGATTTGGAATGTTATTGGCTGGAATATGCATTGAGTCAGTTCAAGTCAGATCGGCTCTCAGCTGAAGCCTTCTGCCATGGTTTATCTGTAGCTGATCAGAAAGCTAGGTAACCTGTAACCACTTAGACTAGAAGCCATTGCTAGAGAGAGGAGCTGGCAGAGGGCCTCCTCAACAGGTCAGCAAAGATAGCAAGAAAGTTCAGCTAACATCAGTTAGCCCGAAAACTTGCTGGGCTCCTCATGATGGTGGCAGGTTGGTGGGAAGCCGGGGGGAGGTATCATATCATAGTTCACATATTGAATAGAGTATAAAATCTAAATATTTAAATCTATGAACTTTGAACTGTAATTGCTATGATTTTCATTGTGCCTGTTCTGATATCCAAAAATTCTGTCACCTAAATCAGGCATGTGCCCTGACTGGGAATCGAACCAGTGATCCTTTTCGCCTAAATCCTTATTCCCTCATAGTGCCCCAGTCTTCTTTCCTTTTTCTCAAAAGCTCTTGCCCTCAGCACCCTGAACATTAGGTCAGTGTGCTTCCTGTGTTTCAACTTCAGCTTTTTTTAATTTATTGCTTTTAGAGAGAGAGAGACAGAGAGCAACATCAATTTTTGTCGTTCCACTTATTCGTGCACTCATTAGTTGATACTTGTACGTGCCCTCACTGAGGATCGAACCCACAACCTTGTTGTATTGGAATGGTGCTCTAACTGAGCTACCCAAGCCAGGGCAACTTCAGTTTTCTCTTCTTTCCCCCGCTTATTCCACTCTGCTTTTCTTAGAGCACTAGTTCTGGTATCCTGCCTCTTGATTTAGTTGAATGGACTTGAGGAAATTACCTCACTGCTCTGAACTCGTTTCTCCGTCTATAAAGTGGGGGTAACTATACCAGTGCCCCAAGGTTGTTGTAAGGATTAGCTAAGACCAGACGTCTGAGTTGCTTAGCAGTGTGTCTGCTACATAGAAAGTGCCTGATACATGGTGACTCTTATTGGGCCGTGTAAAGAACAGAAGATCAGTTACTTAAGGAAGTGGATGCCTTCAGGTTTAGAGTTCATTGAAACTCTTATGTGATGCTTTTTTTTTTTTTTTTAGAAAAAAGACTTTATTTATTTATTTTAGAGAGAGGGGAAGGGAGAGAAACAGCAATGTATGATTGCCTCTCACATGGCCCTCACTGGGGACCTGGCCCGCAACCCAGGCATGTGCCCTGACGGGGAATTGAACTGGGACTCTCTGGTTCCCAGCCTGCGCTCAATCCACTGAGCTGCACCAGCCAGGGCTTGTGTGATGCTTTTTAACTTAGCCAGGAGATGTCATTTCTGTTATTTTTCCATGTTTCTGTCCTAGATAATTAAGGTAGTTTTTCTCTCAGTATTTCCCCATCCTTTCCTTGCTACCTTCCAAGCTTATCATTTCCTAAGTCAATGAAAATGCAGCTATTTTCTATTCCCAACCTTAACCCAACTCTTCTTTCTTGGCTGCCTTCCCAGAACAAAATATAAAGCCTCCTTTAAAGTTTTTACCGTTATTTGCCCTGGCTGGTGCCAGTCTATGAACCCAAGGTCACCGGTTCGGCTCCTGGTCAGGGCACGTGCCTGGGTTGTGGGCCAGGTCCCCAACTGGGGGCATGTGAGAGGCAACTGATTGATGTATCTTCTTGCACATTGATGTTTCTCTCCCCCTCTTTCTCCTTCCCTTCCCTCTCTCTAAAAATAAATAAATAAAATATATATTTTTAAGTTTTTACCATTACTCAGCTCCTAACAGGACTCACCTCCATTCTCCCACAGGGAAAACCTGATACAGTCCCTTAGCACCTCGTTCCCCACAGCCAGGTGCCCCCTTTCAGCTTCATTTCCATGTTCTAGGAGTAGTAATATTAAGATTTGCCATTTGTTTGGCTCCTTTGTGTCAAGGAAATCATTTAATATTCACAGAGGTCCTATGAGCTAAAATCAGGTGTCTACCTTTTTATAGATAAGGAAACGGGCTTGTGATTTAACCAGGGTCACTAGGTGTACTTGGCAGAACAAGGACTCAAACCGTAGTCTCTAACTCCAAACCCACAACGAGCCCATTGCCCTACGCTGCCTCTGACGTTCCAGAGGTCCTTGGCCTCCTCCCATAGAAGATAGGTAAGGCATGGAGTAGGAAGGAGAACTGATGTCCCACAGGACCAAGCTAATGGACCCAGGGAGGCATTTATCCTCTCAATAAATGATTCTTGAACAACTGCCATGGACCATACTCTGCTAAGCCCAGGAGACAAAGCAGTGAGCAAAACCAGATCCAGTTCCCACCCTCATAGAATACATAGTCTAATGGGAGAGAAACTAAATGTAAAATTGCAGCTGTGATAAATGGCACAAAAGGTTGGTACACCGTGCTATGACAGCATATATGAGGCCATATAACCCAAGATCTGAAAGAAGACTAAGGGTTAACTAGTTGGAAAAGAGGAAGAATGTTCTAGACAAGGGAAGCGGCTTCTTTAAAGGCCCTGTAGTGAGAGGAGCATAGCAAATTAAAGGGAGTGAAAAAATGTGAGAGAAGAGAGAGAGGAAGAAGTTGAAAAGCTATATGGAAAAATGATGACAGAAAACTTCCCTAACTTGTTGGAGAAAATAGACATACAAGTCCAGAAATCACAGAGTCCCAATCAAGGTGAACCCAAAGAGGCCCACACCAAGATGCATCGTAATTAAAATGCAAGAGGTTAAAGACAACAGAGAATCCTAAAGATTTTCTTTTCTTTGTTTTTAGAGAGAGGAGAAGGGAAGGAGAAAGAAAGGGAGAGAAACATGGATGTGTGAGAGACATCAATCGGCCTCTTCTTGCACGCCCCCAGCTGGGGACCTGGTCTGCAACTCAGGCATGTGCCCTGACCAGGAGTTGAACTGGTGACCTTTTGGTCCAAGGGGTGATGCCCAACCCACTGAACCACACCAGTCAGGGCCAAAGAGAGAATCTTAAAAGCAGCAAGAGAAAAGCAGTTAGTTACCTAGAAGGGAGCTGCCATAAGACTGTCAGCTGGCTTCTCAACAGAAACTTCGCAGGATAGAAGAGACTTGCAAGAAATATTTAAAGTGGTGAAAAGCAAGGGTGTACAACCAAGATTACTCTACCCAGAAAAACTATCATTTAGAATCAAGTAACAGATAAAGAGCTTCCCAGACAAGAAAAAGCTAAAGGAGTTCATCACCACCAAACCAGTATTATATGAGATGTTAAAGGGTCTTCTTTAAGAAGAAGAAGAAGCCCTGGCTGGTATGGCTCAGTGGATTGAGTGTGGGCCTGTGAATGAAAGAGTCGCTGGTTCGATTCCCAGTCAGGGCACATGCCCGGATTGCAGGCCAGGTCCCCAGTAGGCGGGGTGCACGAGAGGCAACCATACATTGCTGTTTCTCTCTCTCTCTTTCTCCCTCCCTTCCCCTTTCTCTAAAAATAAATAAATAAAATTTTTTTTAAAAGGCAGAAGGAGACCTATGCGAGCAGATCAGGCCAACCCTAAACCCTCATCCATCTGTTTTTTAAAAAATAGAAGAAGAAGGAACAAAAGATTAAAAAAAAAAAAACCAATAACGTCAATAAATATATATCTATCAACACTTGAATCTAAAAAACAGAATGAACAAGCAGAACAGAAACACTCATAGATACAGAGAATGTTTTGATGGTTGCCAGATGGGACGGGTTGGGGAGAATGGGTGAAAAAGATGAAGGGATTAAGAAGTACAGATTGCTAGTTACACAATACCCATGGAAGTATAAAGTACAGCATAGGGTATACAATCAATAGTATTCTAATAATTATGTATGGTGCCAGATGGGTACAAGATTTATTGGAATTATCACTTAGTAAGTTATATAATGTCTAATCACTGGGGTGTACACCTGAAACTAATATAATAATGTATGTCAACTGTTATTGAAAAAAAATAGAAGGAAATGCTAAATGTTAGTTAAAGATTAATGCAAATAAAGATGTGATTTTTTTCCCCTCAAAAAATAAAAAATAAAAACTTCTGACATGGTGTTCTGGAGGGGAAAGAGGAGACTGCAAGTTGGCATAAAAAGAAAATGGCAGAAGGCCTGAGGAAAGGGGAACAAGGAAGAGATTAAGAGATGGGGAGAGAAGGAGAGAGAAAACAGTCAGGAAGGGTTTGAGGGAGGCGGGGTTCGAAGAGAAGAGGATATGACTCAGGAATTCCAAGGCTGTTGGTCAGCTTGGCAGTTCTGGGTGTATCTGTGCACCTCAGAGATCCTAGTGTCCCCAGAAATTGCCTGTGGAATTTGCATATTGAAGCGGTTTATTGAGCCTAAGATACTAAGCATTGACAGTTTGTCCCCACCTCTGCTTCAGGTGTCTAGCAAGTGTGAGGTTCAGGTGGGGGAGCCACGGGGGGTTACCTACTAAATAAATCTGAGTCTGGGGGAAGTTGTTCCCTGCTCATTCTCTCCCTGTCCCCTTACCTGGTGCAGCAGTCCCCACGCCTGCTCCTGTCAGCTGGTTACAGAGCTGATGAAGTGGGGGCAGGAGGGACAGCGGGCCTAGGCCTGCTGGCCACCAAGGACTCTACAGGAGCACGCTGCCTAGCTCTGGCTTCCGGCTTCTTGCCCCTGACGCCTGCCATCTAGGCTCCTCTCTGGAGCTGCCTCTGGGAAGTTACTCTGAACCAGATCCCATCCTGTCTTGCCACCAGACAGAGAGGGTACTGCCCTCCTCTGTACAGGGCAGGTAGAGTCCCTGATTGCCTTCTGGCAATCTGGAGGGTTCTTCTAAGGCTCCTGGGGGCCAGGGATTTTCAGGGCTGGGCCTGGGAGCTCTGACACGCTGAACAGGCTTCCTCGGGCCCTCTCAGGCTCTCTCTGTCCCTCCTCTTAGTCTTACAGAGCCTTTTTGCAATTTTGGCCCTGTGCCTCCCACCCCCTTCCTCATCTGACGTGCAGAGGGTGTGGAGGGCCAGCTCCTGCCAAGTACACTCGTGGGTGTACATGTGAGAGGCCTCACCTCTCCTTGGAGCATAAATGCTGGACACATGTGGATCCAAGCCTGTGAATGGGCTGTACACCCATGGCCTGCATTGCCCAATCACGTGTACCCTTCCCTCCTGCACCCTTCCCTGGGCTCTATGTGAGGACGGTGGGAAGGCCTGTGTCCCTGCTGCCCTTTGTGGGTATGACCAGAGATGATGTGCTGTTCAGGGACCTGGTGGGATAGGCTTCCAGGGACCGCTTTCACTCTCAAGGGGCTGCAGAGATAGGCCCTTGTAGGCAGGAAAGGAAGGAAGAAAAGGTTGCAGGAAAAAGCAGTCACTTACCTCGGTGGCAAGGAGAGCCTCTCTGTTGGGTGACTGGAATTCCCAGGTGGCCTGGGAGCTCCTGGGGGAGCTGAGGTTTGGCGCTAAGTCTGTTGTCTAACTCATCCTTCCAGGTGTGTGGTCGTGCTGTTCAATCCCCGGAAACACAAACAACACCACATCCTCAACAGTTCCAGGTAAATGGGTCTGAGCCCTCAGGGAGTACCTCCTTCTCCTGGGGACTGTGACAAAGGCACAGTCTGGGGTCTTTGGCTTCTGGGAGTGGGACCTGGTTGGGCCCCAGGGCCAGAGAGGGAAATGCCACATGTGCCATTGGTGTCCTCTGGTTTTGCCTTTTGAGGGAACTGAGGGAGCCAGGCCTAGGCCAGGCTGCCAGTGCCCCTCTGAGCCGGCCTCATCTCTTGCAGGAAGACCATCACTGCCCTTGCCTTCTCCCCTGATGGCAAGTACTTGGTCACTGGAGAGGTAAGTGAGGAAAGGGGGCTGCAGTTCTCTGAGGAGAATGGGCGATGTGCCCTCAGCAGAGAGCTGAAATTGTAGGCCTAGATAGGGCTGCTGTCACTTTGGCTTCCTAAACAGAAGCCAAATCCTGGTGTTTGCTACACCTTTAAAACAGTGGTCCTTAAGCTTTAGGGCTTGTTAAAGCACGCAGTGCTGGGCCTGACCCCAGAGATGTTGATTCTGTGGGTCTGGGGTGGGGCTCTAAACTTTGCATTTCTAACAAGTTCTTCTTTCCTGCTGCTTCTGCTTAGTTTGGGAAGCACACTTTGAAAACACTTTAAAATATTCCTTATCCCTGGAGGTCCCCTGCTGGGCATATAAGGAATACCTCTTGGCTTCTCAGTCTTGCAGAGAGGCAGTGGGGGCAGAAATAGGCATGAATGGTAGTGATTCTCAACCCTGGCTGCCCGTCAGAATCACTCAAGGAGCTTTGAACAAATACAGCGGTGCAGACCCTCACCCAGAAATATTGAACAAAATCTGGGTCCATTTTCTCCCTGATAATCATTGTTGTCCTGAGATATTTATTGTTTCCTCTCTACCTTTGCCCTGCATAGCACCCTGCTCTTGACTCTTGGCCAGAAGGTCATTAGATTGTATTCAGTAGCTGGGGAGGTGAGGGCCCCCACTCTGAAAGGCTAATGGGGTCTGTATGCTTCTGGCCCTCACTTCCAGTCCTTGCCTCCCTGCAGAGTGGGCACATGCCGGCAGTGCGGGTTTGGGACGTGGCTGAGCGTGGCCAGGTAGCAGAGCTGCAGGAACATAAGTATGGCGTGGCTTGCGTGGCCTTCTCCCCTAGCGCCAAGTACATTGTCTCCGTGGGCTACCAGCATGACATGATCGTCAACGTCTGGGCCTGGAAGGTGAGCGGGCTGGGCGGGCCTGGCCTGGCAGTCTCATGAGGTTTCCGGGGCCAGTTGGGGAGCCAGGAAGATACTGACCGGAGCCCCTTTACTCTGCTCTACTAATCTCAGTCTCATTCTAGAAAATGATCCGAGGCAGGAAAGAGCAACTACATAGCCAAATGTACTGGTAGAAAGGAATTAGTTTCATGCCTTTGAGGACCTCTTGGAGGAAATGAATCTTTTCAGCTCCTCTGGAAAGGGATTCTCCTCACTCCCCTTTTATTCTGACCAGTAAATCCTGGAAAGAAACTTATTTTTTCAAGTGCAAATATGATCTAACTCTGTGCCTCTCTTCTTAGCTCAAAGAGGCAGAACCTTTATTCTTCCTTTGGCTTTCTTTCCAGAAAAACATTGTAGTGGCCTCCAATAAGGTGTCCAGTCGGGTGACAGCCGTGTCCTTCTCTGAAGATTGCAGCTACTTTGTCACTGCAGGCAACCGACATATCAAATTCTGGTACCTTGATGATAGTAAGACCTCAAAGGTGAGATGCTGAGGCTGGAAGTAGCCACTAGGGGTACTCAGCCCATCCCAGGAGACCGTGCTCCACTTGGGCCCTTCTCTGCTTGCTCAGCAGCCATACAGAAGATCGGGATGAGTCAGATGCTGTCTGGGCTGAGGAGTGGTCTCAAAAGCAAGGGGGCCTGGTTTCTAGGGGCAGGCTCTGGGGTAAATGGGTGGGCAACAGTGGTATGTCTCCACAGGTGAATGCCACTGTGCCCCTGCTGGGCCGCTCGGGGCTCCTGGGGGAGCTGCGGAACAACTTGTTCACTGATGTGGCCTGTGGCCGAGGGAAGAAGGCAGACAGCACCTTCTGCATCACATCCTCAGGGCTGCTGTGCGAGTTCAGCGATCGGAGGCTTTTGGATAAGTGGGTGGAGCTGAGAGTAAGTACCTCTGGCCCCGCTGGTTGGGGATGTGCATGTCTCGGCTTAGGGGAGAACTGATGCCTATGGCTCCATACCAGGGGCTGGGCTCTCATGCATGCAGGAGGGAACCCCAGGAGAAGAAGCTTGAGGGAACCAGAGCGTGGCCCAGTTCCCCCCCACCCCCGCCATGAAGATCTGTGTAACTGCCTCGTCTCTGCTCTCTTTCTGTCTTTCTTTCCCCTGCTTTCCTCCTCTGCTCAGAACACAGACAGCTTCACAGTAAGTGCTGCCTAGACTCTCCTGTCTTTCTCATGCTGTTTCTTTCTCTTTGCTGGGCTTTTCCTACTTTGTTTTCTTTGCCAAAACCTTTAATACCTTAGGAGGGTCCCTGACTCCCATTCCCCAAACTGCACGTGGCTGTGGGCCCTCTGGCCACCTGCTGCTGGAGGTAGGGGCATCTCTAGATAACAGCTGAGGGGCTCAGGCCAGAGCAGCTGGGCTGCTTTTCCCTTGACCCTGCCTTGGCTCGTCTCTCCCCTTGGCAGGTGACTACTGAGGAGGGTTAGGTGGGTGGCCTGTGCTGACCTGAGCCCCTCTGCCTGCAGACCACCGTGGCCTACTGCATCTCTGTGAGCCAGGACTACATCTTCTGTGGCTGTGCTGATGGCACCGTGCGCCTCTTCAACCCCTCTAACCTGCATTTTCTCAGCACCTTGCCCCGACCCCATGCCTTGGGGACAGACATTGCCAGCGTCACTGAGGCCAGGTGAGCCGTGTGGGCCCCCGGCTCCATTCGGAGCCTCGTGCCGTGTCCAGCCTTCAGTGAACAAGGGGAAGAGTGGGCCAGCGGGACAAACAGAGTTGGGTTTATTGGCACTCTTGCAAACAAGGGGAGCTAGAGTATCTTGGTGAGTGGGGGCTCGTTTAAGTGGGGGGCATTGTAAGGTTTGGGGTATTGCGTGAGGCGATTTTAGAAATGGTTCAAGAGATTGAAATTTTGCTGTGGTTGGATGCTGTCAGGAAGCAGCGGCAAGTCTATAATTGGACATCCTAATAATTTTATTTGTAAGGCGGGACTAAAGCTGTAATTAATAAAGAAGAAGCAATCAATCCTGGTAGATGGGAAGGGGTGATATCTGGTCACCTTTGTGGTTTGCGCAGTGATCTTGTTTTCTGTCTCTGCTCAGACACAACGACGGAGCAGTCTTGTGTTTGTTTTGCTCTGTCGTGGCCATAGAGTTACTGGTGTTCTCTGACGTTGTCTGTGTTCGTCAGGAGAACACCACGGCCCAGCAGCTAGTGCCAGGTCAGCTCCCCGCTGACGGCTGTCGGGGCTGCTTCTGTCTTTCTCGAGCAACTGCTTTCAAACGTTCGGGTCTGGACAAGGCTTCCCATGCTCTGCTCCTTCCTTCATGGGTTGCCTTCCGTTTTCCTTCCTTTCAGTCCTCCATTTCATCAGCTCCTCACTCACCAGTTTGCTTGTCCTCTTTCCCACAGTCGCCTCTTCTCTGGAGTGGCCAATGCCAGGTATCCAGACACCATTGCCTTGACCTTTGATCCCACTAACCAGTGGCTGTCTTGTGTGTACAACGATCACAGCATTTATGTTTGGGATGTGAGGGACCCCAAGAAAGTGGGCAAGGTGTACTCAGCTCTGTATCATTCCTCCTGCGTCTGGAGTGTGGAGGTAGGTTTGCTGGGACACTGTTGTGAAGACGGAGAGTGGGGGTCCCCAGGTGTTGGGGGTATAGCATCATGCTCCTGCTGCCTCCTTGTTCTCTGACAACGCCCCTGTGTACCCGCCTATGCCCAGACAGGCCCTGCGGACTGAACTTGAATTTAGTGCTTATATATCTTAGGCTTCTTCCAGCATGCCCCTGTCCATTCCTAGCTTTGCCTTGCCCTGGGCTGGGTGATCTTGGACAAGTTAATGGACTTGACTGAGCTTCAGTTTCCTCAACTGTAAGGTGATGTACCTGATTCACCTGACTGTCTAAGAATTAAATGAAATAATGTTAAGTGGGAGATATGGAAGAGTCCCTGGTACAGGGACTTTCCCTTAGTGATTATGAAGAATAATAGTTATGGCTTGCTTACTATGTGGCAGTCACTGGGCTTAGTCTTGGCCAGCTTTATCCCTTTAATCTCATTCCCTTCTCCCTGGGCAGACAAAGGACTGCTCCCTCACTGGAGATCTGACTTTGTTCCCTCAACCCCTGCAGGTCTACCCAGAAGTGAAGGACAGTCACCAAGCCTGCCTTCCCCCCAGTTCCTTCATCACTTGTTCCTCAGACAACACCATCCGCCTGTGGAACACAGAGAGCTCCGGGGTGCATGGCTCCACCCTGCACCGAAATATCCTCAGCAATGTGAGCCCTGAGGCCTTCAGGCCCCTACCCCGTACTTAGTATCCCCATCCCCTCAGCCTTCACACCTTCTCAGGAACTGGGTCCCCAGACTTTGAAATTCCAGCTTTTATTTAACTGGACTCTACAAGCCAAGGGTTTCTCTTGTCCAGCAGTCCTCTCCCCTTGAAGTTACACTGGGTCAGGTCTGCCTTATCCACTTATTCTCTGCACCTGTTCCCCTAGGACCTCATTAAGATCATCTATGTAGATGGGAACACTCAGGCCCTACTGGACACTGAACTGCCCGGAGGAGACAAAGCTGATGGGTCCCTGATGGATCCCCGTGTGGGCATCCGTTCTCTGTGTATCAGTCCCAATGGACAGCATCTAGCTTCGGGGGACCGTATGGGCACACTCAGGTATTGCTAGGCCTGGGGTGAGCACTCACTGCAGCTCATGGTGCAGACTGGGGGGGTTCGATCCCCAAGGACAGAGCTTTGAAAAATTTGGCTCAAAAAGATTGGGGGAGATATTTACATATACAAGGGAAAGATAATTTACAGTGAAGAAACCCAGCAGAAACCATCTCAACCAAGTGATCATCAACCTTAATATTTTCATTTCAACGTCATGAAGCCCATGATATGATATACTAATAAGAACACCATATTGTTTCTGTGGTATTCTTGCCAAAAATGCATAACCACAGTCCAATCAAGAGAAAGCATCAGACAAGCTCAAACTGAGGTACATGCCACAGAGTACCTGTATTAATACTCTTCAAAAGTGTCAAGGTCATGAAAGGTAAGAAGAGACTGAAGAATTGTTCAAGACTGCAGGAGACTAAAGAGAAATAACAACTAAATGCGAATTGGGTAGGGTCCTGGATCCAGAAAAGGAACATAATGGAAAAACTGGTGAAATTAAAATGAAGCCTTTTATTAATATTACTGTACAAATGTGAATTTCCTGGTTCTTTTAATTGAACTTTATTATGTAATATGTTAACATTGGGGAAGGGAATATGGAAAACTCTTCTGTACTCACTGCAACTTTTCTCTAAGTCTAAAAGTTCAAAAATTAAAAAAAAATTTGGAAAAGGCCGGGGGAGAGGATGCAGCGCAGGAGTCTCTCCCCCTGCAGCCCGGCAGTGACCGCTGCCCTCCGCCCTCGTTTGCGCAGGGTGCACGAGCTGCAGTCCCTGAGCGAGATGCTGAAGGTGGAGGCCCACGACTCGGAGATTCTGTGCCTGGAGTACTCCAAGCCGGACACGGGTAAGGAGGGTACCCGGGCCCTAGCCCAGAGTGGCACAGGGCTTCTCCAGTCCTGCTGGTGCCACTCATCTCTGTACTGGCTTTTGGGACCAGGACTGAAAGTCCTTTGAATCATTTGGTGTCTCTCCAGGTTTAGAGGAGGTCAGCTCTATCCCTGCACCATGGGGCTCAGTTACTGAGGGCCTCTTTGCCACGCTCAGATAGGGGCCTGTTCTGGGCACTTGTGGGCTGATGAGTTCTTTTAACCCCAGGTCTGAAGCTGCTGGCATCGGCGAGCCGGGATAGACTGATCCATGTGCTGGATGCTGGGCGGGAGTATAGCCTGCAGCAGACCTTGGACGAGCACTCGTCCTCCATCACTGCTGTCAAGTTTGCAGGTGGGGAGCAGGCAATTGAGATACATTCCACCACCTGCCACCAATAGCAATCACCCTTACCCCCACCCCTCACAGCCACTTGCCTCCCGCCTCTGTGCCCGTCACTGGGGAGTGTTGGATGGCTGCTGGGAAGCCTGGAGCTGGATGGGAAGACAAGTGCAATGTAGACTGCCAGTCCAGGGGACCCTGAGCCAACCAGGTTGGCTGAGGATAGGGAGAAAGGAAAGCCTAGGTTTGGAGGGAAACATCCTGATTGACTTGGTTGTCCCAGGCATATAGAGTGCTCGATAGAGGGGAAATGTGGAGGGAAGGCAGAGGAAAGGCTGGCCCTGCGTGGCTGAGAGCAGTGGGAACAGCTAAGCCCCCCTCCTCCATAGCCAGTGATGGGCAAGTCCGCATGATCAGCTGTGGAGCAGACAAGAGCATCTACTTCCGTACTGCACAAAAGGTGAGGGGACTGGGTTTCCCTGAATGGGGTAGTGGTTGGTGGTGGTGGGGTTCTCTACCATTCCCATACCTGAGGTTACAAGAGGTGAAAAGAAGAGAAAGCAGGGCTCCCTTGGCCTGGTGAGACATTTGGGCTTGGGTCTGCCCATGTGCTCCACCCCTGCAGTCTGGAGATGGAGTACAGTTTACACGGACGCACCACGTGGTACGGAAGACGACCCTCTATGACATGGATGTGGAGCCCAGCTGGAAGTACACGGCTATTGGCTGCCAGGACCGAAATATTCGGTGGGCATCCCTTTCCAGACCATCTGACCACACATTCCTTTATGCCTGAGGGGGGTCAGCTCTAGGCACCTCAGTCCCATGTCTGTCTTTTTTATTTTTTTAAGATTTTATTTATTTATTTTTAGAGAGAGGGGAAGGGAAGGAGAAAGAGAAGGGGAGAAACATCAATGTGGTTGCCCCTCATGTCCCCCCTCCTGGGGACCTGGCCTGCAACCCAGGCATGTGCCCTGGACTGGGAATCGAACCGGTGACCCTTTGGTTTGCAGGCCCTTACTCAGTCCAATGAGCCACACCAGCCAGGGCCATGTCTGTCTTTTTGTCCAGGATTTTGCAAAACCTTGAGCCTACAGAATGAGTGCTCTGCCCCACCCAGGGGTGGTAGTCCCCGTGGTGGTGGAGAGTGGTTCCCAAAGAGAATGGGGCTGGAAGTGAGTTCTGGCATTTTTGCCACCTGGATATGCTTGATGGTGACCTCTTCCTCAACGTGAATGAGAGTGTGTTTCTTTACAGAATCTTTAACATCAGCAGTGGGAAGCAGAAGAAGCTGTTTAAGGGGTCACAGGGTGAGGACGGCACTCTGATTAAGGTAAGGGCCCAGTAGGGTGCGCTCTGGGCCAGAGCACAGGGTGATGAGGGCACTGGGCGGGCAGGAACTGGCGCTTCCCATTTTCTAGCTGTGCGTCCCACTCCTTAGGTGCAGACAGACCCCTCAGGGATCTACATTGCCACCAGCTGCTCTGATAAGAACCTCTCCATTTTTGACTTCTTCTCAGGCGAGTGCGTGGCCACCATGTTTGGCCACTCAGGTGAGTGTAACCCCAGCACTCTGCCCCAGAACTTTACTCTTCTTCCTTTAGTTCTTTGGGACCCAGCACAGCTGCCTGCCCCTCCCTTCCAACAACCAGCCAAACCTGACCTCCATTGTTGGAACGGAAGCTCGGCTGGCATTTCAGTGTGGCTCATAGGCCATGTTCTTTGCTCTTCACAGAGATTGTCACTGGCATGAAATTTAGTAATGACTGCAAGCATCTCATCTCTGTGTCCGGGGACAGGTGAGCAGAAACTAGCTCCCCTGAGATACGGATTCGTTTTCTGTGCCCCAAACATACCCTGCCCCCTCCCCTCTCTTCACTTCAGTGATGTCTCTGGGAAGTAGGGCTGAACGGGGATATTTCTTGGCTGGGCCTGACCGAGCCCTAGAGGGTGGCTCGCGTCTCCTTGCTAGCCCACAGAGAACTAAAGGCGTTACCACCCCCAGAGTGTTACCCTACCCCTTGCTCATGACTCTGTGGCTCTTCCCAGCTGCATTTTTGTGTGGCGCCTGAGCTCCGAGATGACCATCAGCATGAGGCAGCGTCTGGCAGAGCTGCGCCAGCGTCAGCGAGGGGGCAAGCAGCAAGGACCGTCGTCCTCTCCCCAAAGAGCTGCTGGACCCCGTCGGTGAGAGCAGAGTGTGGGATGTGGGTGAGCAGAGGGTGGGAGTCCACACTGCTCGCTGTCATCTTACTGCTCCTCCTCCTTGCTCTGGACCTGCCGTTTAGCAACTCTGTGTCCTCCAAGACCCGTTTCTCACATGAAGACCCACGACGTTGTCCCCTTCCCCCATTGAGTCTCCTCTCCCCATGACTGTCCTTGTCTCAGACTCAGGCATGAGGCCCCATCAATGCTCTCTTCTGGGCCAGCTCTCTCATCAGACAGTGACAAGGAGGGAGAAGACGAGGGCACTGAGGAAGAAGAACTTCCAGCTCTGCCCATCCTTGCCAAGGGTACCAAGAAAGAGCCAGGTCTGTGGAAGTGTGGCATGGGGTAGACAGGCACTGGGACTGTGGGGTAAAAGCAATGTTGAGCTGAAGAAACTGGAGGGTTTTTGTGACCACATAGGGTGTGGGCTGGTGTGGGGCCAGGGCTCTGGGGTTGGTGGGCAGGAGACACTTTCTCTGACTGCCCGTCTCTGTCTAGCCTTGGTGCCCAACCCAGCCCTGCCCCGAAGCCTGTCCCACTGGGAGATGAGTCGGGTGAGTCACCATCATTAAGATGACCTTCCAGGGTTACAGAGGTGAAGGAAGGTGAAAGCAGGGCCATCTGGGGCTGGTGAGGCATTTGGGCCAAGGAAGGGCCTCTTTGGGGGAGCTCAGGCAGCTGGGCTGGTCCCAGGTTAGGGATGAGGAAGCCCAGGTGTTTCCTTCCTGCAGCCAGGTCAGGGGCCTGCAGGGCTTAGTCACTGCTTGGGGAAGTCTGCCACTTGTTCAGCTGCCTGGGGGCCTGGGAGTAAATGTGAACAAAGAACAGGTTGAGGTGGGGTAGAAAGGGGACGTCTGAGCCAAATGGTTAGAAGTAAAGCTTGAGGAAATCAGAGGTCCAAAGAGCAGAGATGTGGAGAAACTGGTTCTAAAGATGCCAGGTTAGGAGGTAAGCTCAGAACTTTGAGAGCTGGAGGGAAAGGGCCCTCAGAGGACCGGTAATTGAGTAGCTACTTCAGGGTAGCCAGAAGGAAGAAAAAGGCTTTCAGAGCAAGCCCTAAGGCAGCCCAGTCTTCACCTGTCCCAGGTCAGGGTTCCAAGTGCCAGCACCTTTCACTGTACAGCAGTTGCATGGGACGATGGCGTGGTATTTCTGATGCTTTCTGACTGGGCCAGGCGTCTCAAGACTGGGCTGTTGGTTTATTCTTGGTGCTGCGGATGGACTTGAGGTCCTTGTTGGGACTGTTTCAGAGCAGGGGACTTACATAGTCTCCAAGCTTTGAGGTGTCCACGATACCACTTGAAGATTGAGACCAGAAAGCCGTCTAAGACAGGATGTAGAGTGAAGCTAAGAGCGTGAACTCAGACCTCCTGAGTCATTCCCTACAGGCAGGCCGCTCACTGTCTGTGGGACTTGGACGAGCTACTTAAGCACGCTGTGCTTCAGCTTTCCCGTCTATAAGTATGGAGACAATGTTAGTGCCTGCCTGTGTGATGTTACTGTTAATTCCTCTCCGACTCCTGCCCCGCACTAGGCACGAGAGACAGCGGAATTCCTGCACCCAGCTCCTGCAGCCAGCCAAGGGCCCAGAAGAAGAGGGCGCTGGGCCCAGTCAGACGTGGAGCTGAGTGTTCGTTCCATGCTGGACCTGCGGCAGATAGAGACACTGGCCCCAAGCCCGAGGGACCCTAGCAGGGATGCTCTGGCCATGCTCCCATCTGGTTCAGGGAAGCATGGTCAGCAGGCCCCTGGGACCTTACACGCTGGCCAGGTGAGCCGGCTCTCTCCCAGTTCCCTAGAGATCTCCAAGCAGCCTTAGCCGGGCTTGTGCCGACAGTCGGAGCCCGAGCACCGACCCAGCTGCGCTCGCTCTCCCGCAGCCCGTGGGCAGCCTGGACTGCAGGTGCGGGGCGGGGCTGGCCAGGCAGTGCGGCGTGGTGATCGTTTCGGGCAGCGCTCCGTGGAGAGCTGAGCTTTGAAGTGGTGGCTGGAGGGTGGCAGCCAGAGTGCTAACAGAGTTCTTCTGGAAGCTCGGGAACACTAGTTGGGGCCCCGCCTGGCTTCCGGGCGTCTGTCCTCAGAGTTGGAATGTTCGTCTTTCCACAGAATTGGTGTGCACCAAGTCCTTGACTACCCTCTCCTCTTTTCCCGGACCTTCTCTCACATCAGCCACCCCAGTAATGCCCCTGTGTGTGTTTCTAGAATGAAAAGCCCCCTCAGCCTCAGGCTTCCCAACCCTGTTCCTGCCCCCACATTATCGGATTGTTGTCCCAAGAGGAAGGGGTCTTTCCCCAAGATCTGGAGCCTACACCCATCGAAGACGGTATTGTCTACCCGGAGCCAAGTGACAGCCCCACCTTGGATACCAGGCAAGGGTCCTGCTGCCACCAGACCCCTGGGGCCACGTCGCCCCCCGTCTTCCCTCCCCCCGAGTGTTCTTTAATGAGCGGAGGGCTTGCCCACCGCGTCACTACTGCTCTATCCCCAGTCCTGCTCACAGGTGGGGGAGAAGGCAGGCGGGAGTCCAGTGGGGCTGCTGCGTACCCCTGCTCACTGCCTCCGTTTTCCCCTGCTGGCCTGCCTGGCAGTGAGTTTCAGGTGCAGGCACCAGCCCGAGGGACCCTGGGAAGAGTGTACCCAGGCAGCAGGGGCTCAGAGAAGCACAGCCCTGACAGTGCCTGCTCTGTGGATTATAGCAGCAGCCGCCTTTCCAGCCCTGAGCACCCCAATGAAGGTGAGGCTGCAGCCCTGAGGGAGGGCCAGACCCCTGCAGGTCAGTGGACTGAGGTGGGAGTGGAGGCTTTGCTGACAGATGGGTGCAGCATGATGCTTCTCTTCCCCTCCCCAACCTCCAGACTCCGAGAGCACGGAGCCCCTGAGTGTGGATGGCATTTCCTCAGACCTTGAAGAGCCATCTGAGGGTGATGAGGAAGAGGAGGAAGAGGAGGGAGGCACTGGCCCCTATGAGCCACAGGAAGGCAGCCCCTGTACCCCGGACCAGGAACAGTTTCTAAAGCAGCACTTTGAGACTCTGGCCAATGGGGCTGCTCCAGGTGTGGTCAGAGGGCCAGCACATGGTCACTGCAGTCTGCCCTGCTCCCCTCCGTGCATGGCTGAGAGGCCATGCCCTGGGGTCACCTTCTCCAGGGGTAGAATCCAGGGGAAGAGTTTGCTTCATCTCTTGATTTCTGTACCCGGCAGGGGGCCCAGTCCGGGTACCGGAGAGGACAGAGTCTCAGAGCATCTCTTCACGATTCCTTTTGCAAGTGCTGACGCCCCCACTCAGGTACTCTCCCAGCAGCCGCTCTCGCTCTGCCACAAGGAGCTCCAGCTCTCCTGACCTTCCAGCGCTCCCTTCCAACAGGGCCGGTCCTGGAGCTCCTGGAGCGCTCCTCTCTCCAAGGCTTTCCATGCCCAAGAGTATTTTGCACTCCCAAGTTTTGGGACAACCAGCCTGGCTGGTTTTGTACCTGCCCTTCTGTCCTAGCACCTCCCTAGTACTATGAGAGCTTCTCCCCATCTTGGCAGGAAAGAACCCTGAGCCTCTTCTGGGCCTTCTCCCACATCTCCTCCCTATAGGGAACCATCCCCATCTTCCTCAAGCCTGGCACTGACACTGAGGCCAGTTCAGGTGCCGCAGGTTTCTGGTGAGCAGCTGAGAGGCAATGGTGCTAATCCTCCAGGAGCACCCCCAGAGGTGGAGGCCTCCCGTGGGAACCCTGGCCCCCAGCAGGCAGCTCCTGTGTTGTTGCCACGACGTCGTCGCAACACGGACAGCAGCTGGACTCCCAAGAGAGTGGCCACCACCAGCCCCTTAGGTGGACTACAGAAAGCCCAGTCCGTGCAGAGTCTGGCATCACAGGGTGAGGAGCCTGGTGGGCTCAGCTCCAGGGTGCGGGGGGTGCAGAGCATGTGAGCATGCCAGGGGGACGAGGGCCTGGCGTAGCCCTGCTGTGTTGCTGGGCTTGCCACCGGGCGGCCTGTAGTGGGTGTGTGCAGCACACAGCAGCTCCTCAGGAATCGAGCCTTGGCGCCTGGGACACCTTCCTTACTTACCTGACCTGCTTCTACCTCTGTCTCCTCTACAGGTGGGGCTCTTCCACCAGGCCCATTACTCTTACGGGAGATGGAAGCCCAGGAGGGCCTACATTCCCTGCCCCAGGCTGATGGTCGTCTGTCTCGGCCACACTCCTACCAGAACCCCACCACCAGTTCCATGGCCAAGATATCCCGCAGCATCTCTGTTGGGGAGAACCTGGGCCTGGCAGCTGAAACTCAAGCTCCTGTCCCCATGCGGGTCTTACCACTCAGGCAGCTGGCTCTGCCCAGCCGGGCTCACCTGGTCCTGGACATTCCAAAGCCACTACCTGATCGTCCGACCCTGGCCACATTCTCACCTGTTACCAAGGGCAGGGCCCCTGGTGAGGCAGAACAGCCTGGCTCCCCAGTGGGCCTAGGAAAGGCTCACAGTACATCTGAGAGGCGAACGTGTTTAGGGGAGGGTACCCCTCCCAAGCCTAGGACAGAGTGCCAGGTTCAGCCTGGGCCCAACAGCCCTTGTGCCCAGCACCTGTCAGTCGGCAGCCTCCTCCAAGGCCCTGAGAACTTGCAGCCCCCAACCCCTGAGAAGACTCCCAGCCCCGTGGAGTGCATCAGGCCAGGGGCAGCCCTAAGCCAGGCCTCAGGTGTGCACAGCTCCCCAGCTTTCACCTCCTGCCCCATCCTCTCTCGCCCGTCTCTGTTGGCCGCTCTCTGGCTCCATCCCATTTCTGTGTGTCCAGCCTCTGGCATTTTTCGTCCAGTCTGCTCCCGTCTCGGTCCATAAGTCACACCCCTGATGGTGAGACACTCCTGCCAACCTCATGGCCTCTCTGTGATTCCCTTGCCCCTCAGTGCCTTCTGGCCCCAGGGGCTGTCCCTTTTCTCTGGACCTTATTTTCTGTGTGGTGTTTGGTGGGGGTTGGGGGGAGGGGCGTGGTTGGGAAGGAAGAAGCAAGAGAAGGGACTGAGGGCAAGTGGCGAGGGGAGGGTGTGATCCAGGAGGGTAGGCCTGTCCTGCTCTGAGTGGCCGTGGGTGGGGTGGCTGGAAAGGCAGCTTTGCTGCGCCTGAGCCGTGTCTGTCTCTTCCAGAACCAGCGGTGAGCCTGGAGCAGTGCGAGCAGCTCGTGGAGGAGCTCCAGGGCAATGTGCGCCAGGCTGTGCAGCTCTACCACTTGGTACGTGTTGGGAACCCACGGGCTGGGAGACAGAGCCTGTCGGGTGCTCGCTGAGTCTTCAGAACATAAAGATAAGGCCCTGCCACTGGCGGGCGGGTGGAGCAGTCAAGACCATCTGGGCAGAGGAGCGGAGGGAGTTAGAGGCCAGGCTGGGCCATTCGAACCAAGCACCTCTCGGTGGTTTCTGGCTAAGAGCTGGAGACTTCCTCAGACAGGAGCCAGAGCCCCCTGTCCTAATTTGCTTAGGACCACTTCAGTTTATGCCTGTCGTCCCAGTATGGTTATTAACATTATCCCTCTTCATGTTCGAAGACCAGTTGGCCACTTTGGACATGGGGGCAGTCCAGCAGGGCCACACCCTGAGAGAAGAGTCCCTAACGAAATGTAGACGGCGCTGTGATCTGACGGGCTCTGCCTTTCGGGTCACCCAGCGTCTGCCTCCGTCCCAGAGCTGCCGGTCACATTGCTGATCCTGGAGTGCGGCACTCCCAGCCACACCCAGCGGGGCATGCAGTCCCTTTGGGGGCAGGCTACCTAGGCGGGGCCCTCCTTTTATACATTTGTTGACAGGTTCCTTCTCTGTTCCTCCAACCCACTTCTGGGCTCTTGTTACAGGTGGCCAGCTGCAAGACACCCTCAGTGGAGCAGAGTCGCATCACCCAGCTTCTCAGAAACGCCTTCTCTTCAGTGCGGCAGGAGCTCGAGGCCCTGGCTGGCACTGTGCCGTCCAGCCCGGGCGGGAGCCCTGGGGCCGTGGGAGCCGAGCAAACACAGGCCCTGCTGGAGCAATACTCAGAGCTACTGCTTCGAGCTGTGGAGCAGCGCATGGAACGCAGACTCTGAATCCCAGAAGCCTGTCTCAAGTGAATGCTTCCCCTAATCCAAACCAGCCCCTCCTCCACTCACTAAAACCCGTGGGGATGCTTGGAGTGGATAACAGTGATCAGTGCTCAGAGGGGAAGCAGCTCTCCCAGCTGCTCCTCATGGGGCCCCTGTATTTATTAATTTATTTCCCTGACTGTTGCCTCACTTACTTGGAACTCCTGCCTCCACGGCCCCTCCAGTGGCTCATGCAGGGGTTAGGTCTGGGTCTTTGTCATCCTGGTGCTGTGAAGAGTAGGAGGGCGGCCTGCCCCCTCTGGGGGAGATCAGGAAGGCCTGGCCCTCTGTCTTCTTAGAAGCCATTTGCAATCACTGCAGGGACCAGCTCCCGGGGGTGGAGCGCATACACAGGGTATTCAGTGGGCAGAGGCGAGTGATAATGTGACACTCAGTGCCCTTCAGCCAACAGCGGAGCGAAGCCTCTCCTCTACCTCCACTTCCCCTCCCACACCAGCTGCACTCCCCTGGCTGCCAGGGCAGGGCTTATCCATTTCCTGGCAGTTCAGAGAGGCAGAGCCCTCTGGCCCTCCAGGGCATTCCCAGCCATTAGCAGTCTTGAGTTTGTGTCAAGGCCCAAGCCCCCACATTCCGCTCCCATTCCCTCTCCAAGAGGGCCCTGGCGTTGTTTTTCTCCCTGTCTTGGCCAGAACTTGTAGAGCCAGCTGTGGGCCATTGCTGCGGGACAGTAAAGCCCTCTGCTAGGCCGACATGAAGCCCTGGCTCCTTTCCTCAGCCCTTTGGTCTCCCTATCCTCCAACCCTTGGTCCCCAGCAGGCTGCTGGAGCCAAGAGGCCACCTGCTCCCTGCATCCTGAGTGATGCTTAGTCAGAAGCCTGTATTGGAGTTTTCCTCATGGTTTACAGGGCGCTGGCCCACTTTCTAAAGACCTTAGCCACAGATGAAATCTCTCACACACACACATCCCAGTTGCGTGTTCATTGCTAGTGTACTTGGCTGATGGCTGTGTGCCTGGTTTTCTCTCACGTCCTGCCCCAGCTTCACCACCCTGGCTCCTGTGGAATGCCTATCAAGAAGCATGAAAGGGGGTGGAACACACTAACCCCCAATTCTGGATTCTTGGTGTCCACAGTCTAGTCTAGGCCCATAGGGTGCTTGTTTAGGGTAGGAGGAGTCTCCTCAAAGGCAGTGCTGGGCACCCAGGGTACTCTGGGTATTGGAGGTTGAGGGGAGGAAGGCACGTGGGGCTGCAGCAGGGGCCAAGAGACACACTGGAAAGGTAGTAAGAGGGACAGGTAAGTGGTGGAGGTGAGGGGATAGATTAGAATTAGAAAGGAATTCAGTGCTGTG
The DNA here is from genome assembly GCA_004026765.1 of Micronycteris hirsuta. Taxonomy (NCBI): domain Eukaryota; kingdom Metazoa; phylum Chordata; class Mammalia; order Chiroptera; family Phyllostomidae; genus Micronycteris; species Micronycteris hirsuta. Next base: position 11,925 of record PVJI01009701.1, on the reverse strand, counting down.
GGAAGGAGATAGGGCACAGTGGGCGGGTAGAGTAGGACCAAGTAGTGAAGCAGTTATCGAAGAGTTGGGGTGAAGAACGTGTCTCTGGCCCCTACTGCTTCCCTCTGCCCCTGGTATGGCAGGCCAGCTTTACTATATATCGCTCTAGGCCACAAAAGCCCGTTTTCCCAAGGATAGGTTTTGGGCCCTGCTGGCTGAATAGGCAGAGGCTTAGAAAAAAGAAATTGGATTCCGAAGGGTGCCCAGCTCTGTTTGGCTCAGCCTAAGTGCACCTAAACACATAAATCCTATGCACCCCCACCCTACTACCACCACGTGCATGGCCAATCACAGAGAGATTTTGGGCCCAAGAACTCACAGTTGAGGGTGGACCCTCACCCCAAAACGGCACACCACCCACAGCCCATCCCGAATAGGGCTCATGCCAGGCCCTCTGGGGCTGGGTTCTTCGCGATCCTTGGCCAGCCTGTCCCGCACGAGGAGGGAGCAACACTCCCGCTAATGTTTGTGAGAAGGTGGCCGCCCTTTCCCTACCCCCAGCCCTGAAGAGGTTTGTCTTGTGGCCAGGCCAGCGCCCGTTCCCTTCTGCATGTCTGAGGCCAACGGCAACTGCTGGCCCTGTTCAGATTTGCCCTGACCCAGTTTTGAAAGTCCATTATTTATAACTTTTTATATTTTGTTCAGGCCCTGACGCTTTCCTCCTCCCCAGGTCTCACGGGGCAGGGGCTGTTTTTAACATGTCCGTTTGTATTGATGTATGAACTGGTCAATAAACAATCGTTTGTTAACTTTGGGACACCAGCATGTGCGACAGGCAACAGAAGGCGCTTCTCGCTCCTCGCGTGGCTGGCGCAATCCCGCGGTGCCCTGGGGGCGGGGGGAGGCGGTGGAGGGCTGAACCCAGGCTGCGGACTTCAGCGGCAGGGGCAGGGCTAAGCCTCGTGGAGCACCGGGCCGGGCCGGCGGGAGCCGCGGAGAGGCCAGGGGTCTCGGCGTGGGGGCGGTCCTTAGGGGAGAGGGCGGGGCCTTGGGCGGGGCGGTGTTGCGATGGCGGAGGCAGCTTTGGACGCCATACGAAGGGAGTTACGAGAATTCCCGGCGGCGGTAAGAGGTGAGTGGGTTCGCTCAGGCTGTGGCGTCCCGGCGTGGGCTGTGAATCAGTCTCAGGACGCGGGAGGGGCCGCGGGCCTGCCGGGGGCCGCGTTCCGGAGTCGTGTGGCACCGGTGCTTCCGGGACGCAGACGCAAGGCCGTGCCCTCGAGCAGCGCGCAGCTCGTGCACGTGACGGGTCGGTGCCTGCGCTCCCATCCCTCCCCTGTCGAACCTCCTCCTCCAAGCCCGCGGGTGGAGGGCCTCGGCACCCCGCCGCGCGTGTTTGTATGCCCTCGTGGCTTCCTGGGGTGACTGAGCGTCTGGGCGCTGTCCTGTTTCCCACAGCCAGCCCCGCACTGAGTAATCAGGCGTGTGTTATTGCCCTTCCCACCCTTTCCTGTCGTGAAGTCTTTCAGTTGGTCGGATTCTCTCTGAATTCCTGCTAGAACTCTATTTAAGAACAGACTTCTGCAAGCTGGGGGCCGCTCAGAGCCTGGGGAGAATTGGGAGCAGCCGTACAAGTAATCCCTGTCTCTCCTCTGCTAGGTTTTTATTTTTCATCCCCCTCTTTCCCTTCCTCTCTCCCTCCCTTCTCTCGTTCTATTTTTCCGTCATTTCTCACCAGTGAAGAGAACATGGGCACATGGTTTAAAAAACAACGGTTTTATAACATAAAGTAAGTTTTCCCATTCCAGACTCCAGATTGCATTCTTCCAAAAATGTGTTTATAGCTACACACATATACCTCCCTTTTATACAGATGATAGCCTGCTACACATACTTGTCTGCGTTATGCGTCTTGGAGATCATTCCGTGTTCCCGCACTGCAGTCTTTTTCACGCGTGGATACTGGTGCTGTGATTTACTTCATCAGCACACTGTTGTCAGGCTTTTAGGTCATTCCCAGTCTGTTGTTTTCAGTGGTGCTGCAGCGAATACTTTGAGTTTTCATTTAACAAATACATGTGTGCCACATATGAAGATAATTTCATTGTTGTGGAAACATCATAGGATGTTTACACAAACCTAGGTGGTATGGCCAGTACTGTAATTGTATGTGCTGTACATACTTGTATGTGATGCCGGTGCCACCACGAACCTTATGGGACCACCGTTGTATTTATGGCCTGTCGTTGACTGAAACATTGCTATGTGTAGCCCATGGCTGTACTTAAGCACTTCAGTGGGCCAGGCTCTGTTCATGGGTTTAGGATGCATCACTGAGCAAAACCAGTCTCTGCCCTCACAGAGCTTGCAGTTCTAAGCGAGGAGACAGTGAACTGTAGACACACTCAGTGAGTGAATTGTGTAGTTAGAAGGGAGGGACACAAGGTACGTGCTACGGGGGAAAACAAAGCAGAACGGACTGCGGGGTGTGGGGGTGGAGGGCAGGCTGCACATTTATTTTTATATTTGATTTAACCTTTTTTTTTTGGTTGTCAAATGACCTTTAATTGAAATATTTTCATTTGTAGTTCTTAACTAGTTGGGCATTCCACTGCACCACTGTTGATGTCATCTATGATGTCGTGAGGGAACCATCAACATTGCAGCCCGCAGACTGAGCCGTCCCCAGGATCTCTTTAATGGTTCCAGAGCATTCTCTAGCTAAAGATCAGTGCTGCATCTGTCGGGCAATGTTGACAATCTCATCAAAAGTGATAGTTCCACTGTGCTTACTGGTTTTTTGCTTCTTTCTGTCTCATGGTGGTTCTTTGAGGGCTTTGATGATCAGGGCAGAGGCAGAAGGCGAGACCTCAATCTGGGCCTGTCTGTTCTACATGGTCAGTTTCACTGTCATCCTCAGAACCTTCCAATTTCGTTGCTTCAGCAATGTCCTCACCAACCTTTTTTGGAGACAGGCACGGGGAGCCGATTTTGGGGGCCAGGACAGATGTGGCACCGACTTCCTTGCCGGTGCACCTCCAGTATACGACTTTGATCTTGTTGCGGTTGAACTTCGGCGGCATGGTGGAGGTGACCGGTGTTGGAAGAACCCGGATTCAGGGTGACTGAAGAAAGTTGCTCCTTTGCCTCCTTTGAACCAAAAGATGAAAGCTGATTTAATCTTTATTGTTTTTTTTTCATTACCATTTAGTCCCCTTATACTCCCCCCCCAGCCCCCAGCAATCGCTGCAGTGTTGTCCATGTCCATGAGTCCTTTAGGTTACAGATTTAAATGATATGGTCAGGGTAGGCCTCCTTGATAAGGCGACAGTAGCACATAGGCTTGAAGGAGGGGAGGGAGTGAGCTGTGCGGACATCGGAGAGAAGAGCATCAGGGTAAAGGGTACAGACGGGCACATGTCCTACGGTGGGAGTGTGCCTGGAACGGAGTCTTTGTGCACAAGTGTGAGTATCTTTATTGGCTAAATTTCTAGCAGAAGAGTTGTTGGACCAAAGGAATTATTTGGATTCCTTTTGTAATTGCCTCACTTTGAAGCCCCAGGAGAAAACAGTAGCCATTCTCTACAAGAAAACTATTAAATGGTGAGAAAGTAAAACTGAAATAGCTGCAGAAAGTACAAAGGTTAAAAAGCAGTTGTGGGAATCATAGGGAGATTCACCGAGTCCCAATCCCCGCTCCCCCCAGACGGCTGGCTGCCTAGAAGGGCCGAAGTTCCCGCTGCCCAGACCGGCTGGCGTGGCCGGGAAGGCGCTCGGCCAGCTTCTTCCCTGCACTCTCTCCTCCTGCCAGGGTCCGTCTTACCCGCTCGCCAGTGAAGCGGGCACACATGCCAGCTCTTTCCTCTTCAGTGTTCCTGGGCCCACCAGGGTCTGCCTTCCCACTCAGTTCCAGTTTTGGATCTGATGATGTTCACTTTCTGACCGATTGCAAGGCAGAGATGGCTGGTGAGATGCGGCTGTGAGAGATGGAGCGTGACCTCAGAGGTGGACATGGATGCAGTGGCTGTTTGGAGCAGGATGCAGTAACTGCCCATTGAGGGCTATGACATTCAGACTAGACCTCGAGAATGAAAATAACGAAGCAAAGCCCTGTACCCTTTGTAAAAGCCAGGAGAAAGGCATTCCAGTCTGAATGAGCGGTAGGAACCAAGTTTCATACTGCCTGAGTGGTGGTGTGCGGTAACCTGCGGGCACCAGACCGGAAAAGTAGGTTGGCCCTGAGTGCGTGCCAAGGCAGGCGGTGTGTTGTAAGCAGTAGTGGTAAGTCATCAAAGGATTTTTTTTGCTTGGGGTGTGACCAGGTGAGATTGTCACCTGTAGGAAAATGACAGGGGCCAGGGTGAGGGATGCTTTGAGAGGGAGCAGAATTAAGCCAAAGAAACCAGTTAGTTCACTTCAGCAGTCATCCAACCGGGAGATGTTAGAGACTTGAATTCAACCATTAAGCAAATATTTACTGAGTGCCTACTGTGTGCTCAGTTTATTTTAGGTCCCAAGGATGCACCGGTGAACAGGACAAGCATCCCTGCCCTCATGGAGCTTACATTTTACCAAGAGACCAATAAACAGTTTGGATCCGTGAGATTCATCGTGTGTTAGGTGGTGATAAATGACAGGGAGAGGAGAGTAAAGGAAGGGGTAGGAGGGTTGTTGGGAGGGTATAGTTTTTAAGCAGGTAGCTGAGTGGGTGGGTGAGGGGAGTCTTAATGAAGTGACATTTGAGGACCTAAAGGAGGTAGGTGAGTGTGGATACCAGCAGAGGAAAGAAGGAGGGGGTGGTTTGAGAGACACAAGAGGTAGAATCAGCAGAACTTGGAGACAGCCAATAGGATAATGGGAGTGAGGGAGAAGGAAGAGTCCAAGGAAGAGAGGCTTATCACGGTGTCACGGGGCCACTGCAGACGTCCGCACAGGCAGCCTGGTGTCTGAGGGTGGCGGTGCTGTGGCCCTGCTTTTCCTCCTGCGGTTTTGCGAGGGGGTCTGTCTCCCCAGTTTGGTTGTAAGCTTCCTGCGATGATGATTGGGTCATTACCATTTACCTCTGCGTTCTAGGTGGTATCAAGTACTGAGCACATTCTAGGTGCTCAGTAAGTATCACTGTGTGAGACTGCTTTCCAGGGCCTCAGCCCACCTAACCTCGGGGCCTCAGCTCTACTCATTCCGGAGCTCCCAGTGGCTGCCTTTCTGATGGGTGCCGGGAGGTCGGCCACTCCAGAGTGGGAAAGCTGAGGGTCGGACCTGGTCCCACGGAGGGTTTGGGTTACGGACTGCGCAGCAGCCCCCGGCCCTGTCAGCTTCTGTGGCCCGTAGTCATGTGCTTGTGGGTATGTCACCCTTCTCCCTTAAATTTCCTGATTGTCTGGGATCTTATGGTCACCGATGGGCATTGTCCGGGGATACAGTGTGACCTGCCCAGGGAGGGCATCTCTCGTGCAGACAGCGGGGCAGGGACTGGGCGCTGTTGGCTTCATCTCTCCCTCACCCCCAACTCTCCTCTTTCTCTCAGAGCTCAGCGTGCCTCTTGCTGTGCCCTACCTGGACAAGCCCCCAACTCCACTTCACTTCTACCGGGACTGGGTCTGCCCCAATAGGCCCTGCATCATCCGCAACGCCCTGCAGCACTGGCCAGCCCTCCGGAAGTGGTCACTCCCCTACCTCAGGTTGGGGCTGCCCCAGCGGGATGTGGGTGGTGCTTTGTGGCATCTGGGCAGAAGCCCAATGTCCATTCTTCTAGAGCCACAGTGGGCTCCACGGAGGTGAGTGTGGCTGTGACCCCAGATGGCTATGCGGACGCCGTGCGAGGGGACCGCTTCGTGATGCCTGCCGAGCGCCGCCTGCCTCTGAGCTGTGTGCTGGACGTGCTGGAGGGCCGAGCCCGGCACCCAGGGGTCCTCTATGTGCAGAAGCAGTGCTCCAACCTGCCCACGGAGCTGCCCCAGCTGCTGCCTGACCTGGAGCCCCACGTGCCCTGGGCCTCCGAGGCGCTGGGTGAGTGAGTGGGGGTGGGGCCCTGCGTACCCTCTCCCGTCCGTGGCGACGTGCCCACACTCTCGGCCCCACAGGGTTAGTGTTATGCACTAAACTCTCGAGTTCCCAGGCCTCAGCTTTCCGTCCATGAACTGCCGAAGATTGCTGCCCCTCGCCAGTGGCCCACCCCTGCCCCTTCCCCCTGCTCCCCTCCTGCGGCCGTCTGTCCCCACCCGGGTGGTGGCCCAGCATCACTGTAAGGTCGTTATTCCCAGCCTGGCCTTTGGGACACCCTCTGCTAGCTCACCCTCCTTCCTCTGACCTGCAGGAAGGATGCCTGATGCTGTGAACTTCTGGCTGGGGGAGGCGGCTGCCGTGACATCTTGTAGGTATCAGGTGGGGAGGAGGCCAAGAGCGGAAGGTTGGGCCTTGCCGAAAGTTAGACTGACTGTCCACTAAGATTCCTTCTGGGATTCTGGGCTCGGGCACAAGAGAGGGCCTCCCCTGACAGCTCAGGTGGGGATGGTACCCTTGGCATGGGGGGTGGAGGGCACTGTTTCTTCTAGGTCCCTAGAAAGCTTCCCAAAGACCAGCTAGGCCAGGGGGCGAACTCAGGAGAGCCCTGTCTGCTAGAATTTCCCTCTTGGTGGGGACGAGCCCAGGCCTGGCAAGTGTGACGTCCCCCAGAGGGCGGTGATCAGAAATGCCAGAAACATGCCAGGTTTCCCCTCAGATCTGCTCTGACACGGTGTGCTCTGCTCTCACACCGTAAGCGGTCTCGGGGTACAGGGCCCCAGCATGATTGTTCGCCCCCTCCTGTGCCCTCCCATGGGGTCGCCTTGGTGTTGGCAGTGCATAAGGACCACTATGAGAACCTCTACTGCGTGCTCTCGGGAGAGAAACGCTTCCTGCTACATCCACCCAGTGACCGGCCCTTCATCCCCTATGGTAGGGCCTTGGCCTGCGGGGAGGGGTTCCGGGGAGCAGGCAGCCCAAGGTGGAGGGAGGGCAGGCTCGTGCCCTGGGCCTGAGTTGTGGACACCATGTTTCCACTGCGCTAGGGCCCCTGACCTGCTTGCCCAGGGGGTAAGTAAATGGTGGCTGGCAAGCTGCAGGCCACTTGAGGGGTCCCGCGCCTTTCTCCCTCTGGTTCCAGAGCTGTACACACCAGCAACCTACCAGCTAACTGAAGAGGGCTCCTTTAAGATGGTGGATGAGGAGGCCATGGAGAAGGTGTTTGTCTTGTTCCTGGGCCCCAGGGAGGGGAGGGGAGGCGGAGCCTGGGCTCTGAGCAGCAGGTCCAGGGCTCTGGGGCGGTGGGACCTTGCCCTGAAAAATCCTTCGGTCTGGGGCCTCCCAGTGCTGAGCAGGGCAGGGCTGAGGTGTTTGTCTTTGGAAGAGATGGAGTTGGAGGGTCTGGGGCTTAGGGCCTGTCCGGGCACCCACTGTGTCTGCAGGTGCCCTGGATCCCCCTGGACCCATTGGCCCCAGACCTGGCTCGGTACCCCAGTTACAGTCAGGCGCAGGCCCTGTGCTGCACGGTGCGGGCTGGCGAGATGCTCTACCTGCCGGCCCTGTGGTTCCACCATGTCCAGCAGTCCCACGCCTGCATTGCTGGTGAGGGGCTGCCCGTCCCCCGGCGGTGGGACCAGCAGGGCGTCTGGCGGACAGGTGAGGGAGGCTGTGGGTTAGTGCGGGGACCCTCACGCTCACATCTCGTTCTCCCTGCAGTGAATTTCTGGTACGACATGGAGTACGACCTCAAGTACAGTTACTTCCAGCTGCTCGACTCCCTCACGAAGGCCTCAGGCCTTGACTGATGGAGCCTGGTGAATACTGTTGCCAAGGACAACTCATGGGAGAGGTCGTTTCCCTCTTGGGCCTGGTGAACTCTAGAGGCAACGTGGAGGCTGAGCGTGCTGGCTCCTGGCCCGGCCTGCTGGCGGTCAGCTTTGCCGCATCCCCGGGGGCGGTCTGGAGGGCCGGGAGGCACAGGCAGGTGTGGGCAGGTGTGGGCAGGTGTGGGCGTGGGCTCACACGGGGGAGGCAGCGGCATGGCCTCTCACCTCCGTGACCCGGGCGTGTCCATGCCTCGGAGCGCTGGAGTCCCGTCTGTAAAACAGGTAACGACCGCTCCTGCCTCACGGGTGTCGCGAGGCCTGGAGATAGTGTCCGTGAGGGCAGCGTGGGGCCGGCCCGGCATGGTTCAATAAAAAGATAGCTCTGATTCGTGTGTGCTGATGCTCCCTCTTGAAATTGCCGTTTGTGGTCTCGTGAGGGCTGGAGGGCCAGGTAAAAATTCCGGGGCGACTCTGATTGGGGTGAGGGCTGGGTCCAGGCCTGGCCTGAGGAGCTCTCTCGTGCCGGGACTCCTGTTCTCGACAGCCCTCATGCCTGTGACAGCCCGGAAGCCGGCCCCAGTCTCGTCAGGATGCTTTGGTGCAGGCCTCATTGGTTTGGGGCCCGCAAAGCTCCCCCTAGCTTTTTCGCGCCTTCCCTCCAGCTCTGGGGCAGCTGGTGGGGTCTGGTGCCTTGAGGGTCACCCCTGTTCCTCCTACAACAAGCACAGGTAGGGGACAGAAGCCCCCGCCCCTCCTCCCACCAACCCAGCCCTGGAGATGAAAGAGCCCCTTTTCCCGAGTGCCAGCCCATAGGCCACATCTGTGGTCGCCCAGCACCTGGCTCCGAGGATGGAGGCAGCCGGCTTTGAAGGGCTGTTTCATAGAGCAAACCACACCCCTGCCAGGTCATCATGGGGCCCGGGGCACTCCTCAGATTGGCCAACCATTTCAGTCAAGACTGGGTATTCCTGCCATACCGGCACCGGGAGGTTGGGAAGAGCCCTGCCATGGGGACACGGCTCTTCCTCTTCCGTTCACTGCTGCCCTGGGCCCACCCACTGGTTTCCAGACCTCAGTGGTCCCTCCAGGCCCCACCTTCCTGTTTCTTCCTGCTTGGCCTCTGACAGTGAGCTGTCCTGGGGCCTTCCTCTAGGTGCGGAGGGAAAGCAGGGTTGGATGGCTGGAGAGAATGGATTTTGGGGGTATTAAGCCACCACCACAGGGAGGTCAGTGTCTTCATTCAGGTTTAAGATGCCTCATTTCCTGGACAGGTGGCTGGTCCAGGAATGAGTGTGGGGCTTGGGCGGAGCGCGGGCGGCTGGGAGGGACCAGGGAGGAGCTTGGAGTCAGCTGGGATATTCCTGGCGCTGGGTTACGGCAGTCCTTGGTGGTGTGGCCGCTGCCTGTCATTCCTTGCTCCGGAGGACTCTCGGCCTCATGGCTCTGGTAAGACGGGGGGAGGGCTGGGCCCACGCTGCCCTCCACGGGGCCTGGTAAATGCTGTTCCGTAGCAGAGCCGTGGGCTTCGTGGACCAGGGTGGTGCGCAGAAGCCAGGGAAGAGGCAGGGTCTTGGGATGAGGGGCTGTCCCGGGTTCCTCCTGCCCTTGGGATAGGCTCCGAGCAGAGCTCCCTGGCTCCGTGGGCCTGGGCCCTGGTGGCGCAGGCTCCTAGCTGCTGTGCTGGGGCCCCAGAAGGAAGTGGCCGCTCCGCTGCTCCTTCCGACTCAGCTGCTTGGCGTGGGGGCCCCATGGCTGATACCGATCGATGAGCTTCCCCGACCCTTCTCTGGACTCCAGCAGGGCCCCTTCCTGAGGTGGGGCTGAAGGCTGAAAGGAAGGACTGGTTGGCACAGGTCTTCCCTGCCTTGGCGACCTGCCAGCGTTCACATCCTCAGATCCAGGGTCATGGTTTGAATGGAGCCGCCTGAGGACCACTGGTAGCCTGACCTGGTAGAATGTGAAGGACGTGACAGCCTGTGGGTGGTGTGACCTGGTGATTGCTGCCTCTGCCTTCCTAGACAACCCTCTCCCAGAACTGTTCCCAGGCCAGGGTGGGGCGTCTGGAGGTGGAGAGCGGTGAGGCCGAGGCCAGGCCGGTGCCTCTGTACCTCTTCCCTGGGCCCCCGCTGCCCAAGACCAGCCTCAAGGCTGCTTGTTAAGGTGGAGCTGGGGATGCGGGTGAAAGGACTATACCAGCACCTGGAAGCAGGTGGGATTGAGCGCACAAGTCTGGAGCTACCTGGTCCAATCCTGGCCCTGAAACTTGGGCCAGTGACTACTTAGTCTTCCCGCCTCGGTCTCCTTGTGGGATTGGTCATAGGTGGTCCGCACACATAGGGTGTTTGTGTGAGTGAGTGAATTACTGTGCAAAATCACCGTGGCCCAGAGCCGGCCCAGAGCAGTGTGTAAGTGTTGACAGGTGTCATCAGCAGGGGTCACAGCCTCCATTCCCTTCAGGGCTGTGGCTGGGTGGGGCTGGGCCTTGTGGTTCAGGATTAGGCCTCGAGGGGTCTCCCCAGCCTCCCCTTAGGCCCTTATCTCCTTTGGGTCTCTCTGCCCACAGCACACCCGGCCATTTCTCTCTGCTCTGCAGGCAAAGGTGCCCGGGACCTGCCTGCTCACTGTTCGTGTCCTGCAGGCCCATGGCCTTCCCTCCAAGGACCTAGGTGAGTGCTGAGCCCAGGGTGGGCAACAGTTATGCCAGTGCGTTCAGGGCGGGGCAGGGGCAGGGGCAGGGGGAAGAGGCGTGAGTAGGGCTGGGTGTACAGGGGCCTCGTGGGGAGGGTGCTGAGAGGAGGTTCTGCGTGGATGGCGGGGGCTGTGCCTCTGCTCTCCCTGCCTCCTGACCCAGCCCCATTCCTTGGGTCTCTGGGTCTTCCTGGGCCTGCAACGGAAGGACGTGGGCTTTGGGTGGCCGGTCTGGGAAGGGCCCTTGGCTGTCCATCACCAGGTGATTGTTCTTCCTTCCCACAGTGACGCCCTCTGACTACTACGTGACTGTGTGGCTGCCCACGGCCTGCAGCCACGGGCTGCAGACACGCACAGTGAAGAACAGCAGGAACCCCGTGTGGAACCAGAGCTTCCGCTTCCGAATTCACAGCCAGCTCAAGGTGGGCCTGGAGTCAGCCCGGCCCTTCTCGCTGTCCCTGTCCACTGCCCCTGTCCCCTCCCAGCCCTTCACTCCCCACCCCAGTCACCTTCCCAGCCGCTCACTCTGCTCCCTTCCAGAACATCGTACAGCTGCAAGTCTCCGACCAGGACCTGCTGACCAGCGACGACCCAGTGCTGTCAGTGCTGTTTGATGTGGGGACTTTGGGGGCCGGGGAGGTCCGCCGCGAAGTCTTTCCCCGGAACCCTCAGGCAAGGCTGCCCCCAGGGCCGGGGAGGCCTCGCCCTGGGGAGGGGAGAAGTTTGTGAGGCTTCCCTGGCGTCCCGAGGCCTCTGCCAACCGGTAGCTGCGGTCCCCTGAGAAGCAGTCTCGTCCCCAAGGCCCTTTCTGACACCTCAGCCAAGGGCGGCTCTCTCCGGGGGTCCCAGAGGAGGTGGGCATGGGCGGTGGCTCCCTCCCTGGGGCCCAGCAGCCCTGGCTGGTGTCTAGGTTGAAATCTGCCCTCTTGCTCTCTTCCCCCCCAGCTCCCCCCACCCCCTCTCCCCTCATTCTGCTCACTTGCTTCTCTCTCCAGGGCGAGGAGCAGCTGGAAGTTGAGTTTCGGCTGCAGAGCCTGTGAGTTGGCCGTGGGACAGTTCCCAGGTGGGAGGGACAGGGCCCAGTGCACCCGGAGCCGACACCCCTCCCTGGCAGCCATCCAGCAGCAGAGGAGGGGTGCTCGGGCCTCCTTGGGGCGTGAGCACTGGGGGACCTGGGCTTCCACTGAGGGTCACCAGGGGCTCTTTCAGGACCAACTGTGCCGAGCAGCTTGTCAGCAATGGCATCCTGGTGGTGAGTTAAGAATCCCTCCCTCGAGCCATCTGCTTGTCGTCCTCCCCAAGCTTCAGGCCGTGTGGGGGTCAGGAGGGACCCTGGGATTTCGGTTCCTCAAGAGGACACAACCTCAAGCAAGTGTTTGGTGACTTGGACCATGGCCACAAAGTGCTGAGGGACAAGAACCAGGGAGCC
>PVJI01009700.1:0-63760 GCA_004026765.1 Micronycteris hirsuta | reverse complement strand
ACATCTGGCCAGGGCTGAACAAAAGCATTCTTAGCATATTGCCTTACTGCACACAGAAACCTGGTGAGCATCTTTAGACACTATGACTAAGAAATAAAATGCGGCAATGTCATTTGTTGGTATGTTTATGAATCAGTCAGCAATGTTGTTATAGGATATCTTTACCTGAGAGCAGAATTACAGTCACTCTGACAGCCTCTGGGCAACTCCCAAATGCAGGTCTAGTGAAGGGTATGCCACGCAAGCAAGAGAAGCCAGAGACAGATAGCATGTCCCATTCTGAAGGGAGACTGATTTGGCACCTGGCTTGGCACATTTTAAGAGTCGATATAGCCATCTTAATAGCTTCAGATTGAGTTTCTCTTATCACATTGGTTGGCAATCAGCATAATTGGGAATTTCTGAAACACTAGCTGAATAAGCCTAGGGTTAAAAAAAAAAAAAGTGTCCACGTAACAGAATTGCTACTTTACCACGTTTGTCTAGTTTTCACTAGTTGTCTTGCAAAAAACTCTTCATCTAATGAATTTTAGTGAAAGCCTCTAGCAACTGTAACCTTTCTTAACTCAGCTCTAGATACTAAGTATCAGAAACAGCTGCCAGGAAGTGGGTACCGCCATGGGCAAAGGTGATGTTTCTCCTGCAGGTAAGGCTCAAGTTTCCTCTTGATGTTGTCCGGGGACTGCGCTCCACACGTCACCAGCCTGGCCCTGTTCCCACAGCTCCTTCTGTTCCAGTGACACAAAAGGCTGTCTCATCCCTGGGAACTCCCCTTGGGACAGATGCAAAGTGGCTCCCGAGACATCTCCCACATTTAGGTATGAGTGCTTTGACGAGGCCAAATTGTTGAGGTCTTAATTCTGAAATTCTCAAGCTTATGCTTCCGACTGCTCGCTGAGCATCAGTGCAGTATGCATTTATCAGCACCTACTGTATGCAAAGTACTTTACAAAAAGCAGAGTCAACAAATCCGAAACCCAATTTTTAGTCTTTTATGCCAATCAGCCTTTTCCCTTAACTTGCTCACTTTTATTACTGATAACGTTTCTCTCCCGCTTTGAATGCTCAGAGCCATCCTTGACTTCTCCCTTTTCCCCATCTTGCCAGCACGTTCATCCTTCAGGTGATTAACACACTCCATTTTCATTCAATACGTATGTATTAAGTGCTTTCTAATAGGTACCAGACACTGCTTCAGGCGCTGGGAATACCTTAACAGAAGAAAACAGACAAAAAACCTTGCTCTCCTGGAGCTTACCTTCTAAAAATCAAAAGTGTTTTGAAAGAGTCCTCAAATATCATTTTATTAAGCCCTTCATATCCATTTCGCCTGTGCTTCTCTCTCCCACAGAGTCCATTCCACTCCCCCAACCCCAGGCTTCGATTTCCTGAGCCACCCCATCAGACGTCCCATACCTAGAACTGCTTTCTGTGTAATAAAACCCTGGCGATGCACGAGTCACTCTCTCACGTCCCGTTCTTGGGCGGACCTCCCAAACTCCATTTAGGTTTCTTTTCCCTTTCTCTCTAGAGCACCCCGCTTCCTGACACCCCACCCCACCGACACAAAGACCATGGTGGACTCCACCTTCTCAGCCTCCATTGGTCTAGGCTTTTGCAAACAAAAGCAGCAGAAGTTGAGTTGTGTCCTAGAGATCTGGTCAATGTGTGCTTTACCCTGTAACGGAAAAGTCACGAGCCCACAGAACACCAAAGCATGGGCGCCTTCTTGGGATGGAGGAGGGTTAAATATTTCCAGGAGGGGCACGGGGGAACATAAAAAGGTGTAAGACAAATTCTTATGACAAGTCATCTGGCAACACAAGGCAGAGCATGGCAGCCCCAGGGAAATAAAGGCCTTGGACAGAAGTAGCAGGTCGGGTGAGGCCGAGAGCAGAGCGTGTTGAGCAGTGAGGAAGGGCTTCACGTGTGTTCTCACATTTAATAGTAACAAGCCCGAGAACTAAATATTATCAAGATAACATGGAGATTTAAAAAGAGGACAGGATCACATTCACACTTAGTCCCGGGCAAGTCCAAGGCCCTGGCACGAACATTCATTCAGCAGAGGGAGAGGAATCTAATGCTTTTGTTAGAAAATCCCTCAATTGACTCTGACGTACACAGAAAAAAGATTGATTGAAGAGAACGAATAACACTTAATAGAAAAGTGTTTTGACTGAATTTGAATAAAATAACGATTCATTTATGTCTTTAATCTTTTTAAGAGACTTTATTTGTTTATTTTTAGAGAGAGGGGAAGGGAAGGAGAAAGCGAGGGAGGGAAACACGATGTGCCAGAGACACATCGATTGTTGCCTCTCACGCACCCCAGCCGAAGACCTGGCCTGCAGCACAGGTGTGTGCCCGGACCCGGAGTTGAACGGGCAGCCCTTCGGTTTGTGGGAGGGTGCCCAATCCACTAAACCACACCAGTCAGGGCTGTCTTTAATCTGTTAAAAGTTTTCAAACTAAATTCAAATTTTTTATTACATCGACATTTCTTTCTTTTTTTTTTTCCAGTACAAATTGTGCTCCTCTTAACTGTCCTTACAAAATCCATTCAGTAGTAGTCTAACTAGTAAAAACAGAGCCTGCCGCAGCAGCCTGTGGGCCCCTCGGCTCCTCTCTTTGTGAGTGGTATTTCACAATGGACTGAGTATCTGCTCTCAGAAGGGAGCAGCCTTCCCCAAACTGCACCTTGGGAGATGCAAAACTGAGTTCAAAGAACAAAAGTTTCCTTGGCAACGAAGATCGAAACCTAGTCCCCACCCACCGCACCCCCACCCTTCCGTCCCACCTCAGCCATATACAGCATATGTTAGTATATTAAAGAGTCAGGTAAAAACAGCTACAAATAAAGGTGTTTAACTTCAGTTAACAAATTTGAACAAGCTTGTTTTGGTGGGGAATACTCTTTTCAGGATCCTATTATAATCTACTCTATCTCCCAAAATAAACTAACACAAGAAATAATTGCTATAGATTTAATTCTCTGTATATCCAATTAGAAAACCAAGGGCTAGGATCATTTCATGAAATCAACCATGAATGTGAAGGAATGGACATAGATGTCATTTATGTCATGAGAAATAGATTCAGAGAAAAAATTGCATGGCAAATTTGCCATGACAGATTATAATATAAAATTATCACTATATTATTCTTGGAACTATACAGTTATCAGCATTTCTTAATATTTTATTATGATCAGTTATCATTTTAAACATAGTAAGTTAGAAGGTGAATTGGTTCTGTGGACAAAAAAGCGGTGCCGTAATAAATCATAAATTCCTAACTGGGCAGGTCATGGTGGGAAGTCATGCCCCCATCCTACAGTCACAAAACTTCTGTAGTGAAAGGTTTTAAGCCAGCCCTGTCCATTGTTCTTGTGCCTCTAGGTTAATACACCTTTGAAATGCCAGAACTAATACGCCTCAAAGGTATAACCACCGTTACGAAAGCACAGAATTGGTAATCCAAGCCCTGTCTTGCTTTCTTCCACCCTCATGTAATCTTCCTTCTATTCCCTGCTTCATTTCAAATGCATAAAAGAAACTGCAAAACTGTTATTCTTGGAGCATTTGAGTTTTTGCTTCCCAGTACATGTCATCAGTTTGGCAAATAAAAGCATAAAAACTGTCTACAGATTTGGATGTTCCTTACATCAACAGCTCAAACATAATAAAGTGGATTCTGGTCAACATTTAGCTTTAATTTCTGAAATAACTTTTTGTCTTTTCCTAGATGGTTTTTGTTTATGCCTCCAGAAGGACCCTGTGCAATCTGCTCTGAGGTCAAGTACTTAGTGCAAGAGAAATTCCTTTGGTACATGTCCACTTATTTCCAGCAAAACTTTAAAATACATCAGAATGTGAATTGATTGAGTAAACAATGGGGATTGAGTTTGACATTTATATAATGATTGTATTCATTTATTTTTTTTCAAAGATTTTCTTTATTTATTTTGAGGAGAGTAGAAGGGAGGGAGAAATAGAGGGAGAGAAACATCAATGTGTGGTTGCCTCTCATGTGGCCCCCTACTGCGGAACTGGCCTGCAGCCCAGGCTTGTGCCCTGACTGGAAATCAAATCAGCCACCCTTTGGTTTGCAGACCAGCACTCAATCCACTGAGCCACACCAGCCAGGGCTCATTTATTTATTTATGTTTATTGAGAACCTACTGTTGGTGTAAGAACATCTAAACTTGTAGAAAAATTTTATATAAGAGTTTATTAGAGTCTATTTGGGCCAAACAGAGGCCACACTGGAGGCAAGATCTTAATAGTCTGAGAAAAGCACTTGGCAGTTCTAGTTTCCGTTTTTACATTTGGAATTAAGGAGGAAGCATAAGGGAGATTCCAGGAAGGTGGGAGAAAGCGAGGCAGGGATTGGATTACAGGATAGTTGACAAGATTATGTGTTCTCTTGAGAGTGGTTTTGCTTCCACTTCCTAGGGTTCTGAAAAGAAGCATTTTAAAGGTATGTTAACCTAGATGCACAATTAAGAAAATGGACAAGGCTTGCTTAAGGCAAAGTTAAACCTCTTACTAAAGAAGTTATGTGCCTGAGATGCGGCTACCCACCACAACTTGCCCAGTTAAAAACTGATGACCAGAGCACCCTGTGATGTTACTTCGGGTCACTGGGCTTTCCGGATTTATTATAAAGCCCCTTTGTGGTCCACACTGCAGCAGGCTGGTCAGGCCAGATCGCTGGGGAGCAGGGGAAGGGATCCCCAAACTAATGGAAGAAACTGCATTTCTCGGGAGGGGCTACTGAGGTGGGGAAGCCAGAAAATGCCGAGGATTAAAGCAGCAGCCTGCTGGAGCCTGTGCCTTACCAGAGAAGGAAAGGGCTGTGGGAGGCAGCTGCTGCCCAAGGCGACAGTATGCAGCCAGCGTGCATGACCCCAGCGGCTTGAGCAGCTCATGACCCAGCTAGAGGAAGCTTGTACAGAGGCCGAGCCAGCCAAAAAAAGGTCAAAACAAAAGGGCACGGTGTAGGTCAGCAAGCTGCAGCCAGTTGTGCAACACCCGCCCCTGGCTGAGACCCAGTGTCCATTGCATGACTGCAGATCTTGCCTTCTTGCAGAACATGGCAGCTGGAGGAGGCATGAGAACACTGGGGAGCCAGCAAACATGGCTGATGAGCCCACATTGATCGAAAAGCCAGATGCACATGGTGGACACTGGCTAGAATTGGCAGGCACAGGGACACTCCCACAGTGCATGGGATTTGGGGGGAAAGATTTAAAACAGAATGCACAGGGAAGCCTCATCTCTTTCTTTGCCCCTCACAGGCAGGCGCACTCACGGGACCAGCAGACGTCAGGCCCAGGTGGGGGCCAGCTCACAGAGGCGGAGTCCTGTGCTGGGACGTGTGTCTCGCCAGGATCCAGACCCTGGGGCGCTATGGCCCTGTGCAGCACGGCACAGAGGTCCTGGACGGCTTCCATTCCTTTACCCTGAGAGCAGCACATGGAGGCCCAGACTGGAAATGAGTACTGGCCCACGGGGCGACGCGGCCTGCCGCCCCGGGGCCCGGAAGACTAAGCCCTGTGCACAACTGGTACAGTGACAGGGCCGCACACTGCGGACTCCGGGAGACAGAGTCTGCTGCTGCAAGGCGATGGCAACCCTGGAGCCCACACGTGTGCAGGAGAGAGAGAGAAAGAGAGACAGAGAGAGAGAGAGAGAGCGTGAGCCTGAAGAAATTTCTGTGCTTTGAGGAAAAGTTTGGCTCAGAGCAGGAATGCTGCCAGCCTCCTCGAATTGGGAACCCTGTTAATAAAAACCTTTTTCCTTCGCCACAAATCTTCACATTATGTTCATACATGGCCACAGCGGGCAGGACCCCAGGCTGCCTGGCTACAACACTACTTAGCACAGTGGCAACCAAGGCACGGGACATACAGAATTCCAGACAGTGGAGTTCCTGCCTCGAGAAGCAATATGGGGGAAACAGGCATTCAGACTACAAATACTGTGAATCCGTATGTGTCATGGATTAGGCTAGGTTTGAGAACACAGAGGGGAACAGATAGGATCCCTGTTTGATGATGCCTACAGACCAGCAAACGTGCAAACAAACGCTATTTATCAGGCTATTGTAACTCTTAGCCATAAACAGAGTGTGGGGGAAACTGGAGGAAATACTTCCTGGGAGCATCTAGAGAAATGACATTTGTGATTTGCTTTGTGCAGAAAATAATCTTCCTTGTTTATTTTTTTCTTAAGGATTTTTCTTGACTAGTGTTATCTTTGCTCGAAATAAAGCATGCATGTACTCAGGATTTGCCAGAACGAACTTTCTACCCAAGGATTCCGAGGCGCTGATTTTGAATTTTTTCAAAATAAGCCTTATGGGTCTCACATCTGACACAGCACCAAGCCCTCACAGAGGTTATGGGTGCTGCCCCAGGGCTGCTCACGGACAGGACTAAGGTATGGCCCGAGACTTCTCCTTTCTGATGGGCTCCCGAAAGCTGTTGATGCTGTTGGTCCAGGGACTGCACTTTAAGAAGTGTGGTTTAGGTGATTAAATATTCTAGCTTCCAAAGTTAAAATTATTGTGAAAGGACTGTAGGACAGATAATATATTTTCTCTGTTCCACGGGAGGACCAACAAGGCATAGGCTACCTCTAAAATGCCAAGTGTTAAGTGAGTAATCAAAACTAAATAATATTAACCCTGGCAGGTGTAGCTCAGTGGATTGAGCGCGGGCTGGGAACCAGAGGGTCCCGGTTCGATTCCCAGTCAGGGCACATGCCTGGGTTGCGGGTCAGGTCCCCAGTGAGGGCCATGTAAGGAGCAACCATACATTGCTGTTTCTCTCCCTCTGTTTCTCCCTCCCTTCCCTTCTGTCTAACCAACTAAATAATATTAATACATAATTCATATCCCAAATATAATGATCTATTAACTTTAAATCAGGAGCTTTCTTCTGACCCTGACTGTCAGGATCCAGTCAGTGTTAGAAGTTGAGATGCTTCGTGATTGGACTTAAAGTAACTCTTCTTTTTCTCACCCATAGACGTATGTTTTAGAAATTTAGATTAGAAAAATTCTTACCACATTTAAGCAGGTAGTGTAATGTTAGATTTTATGATGAGAAGGCAGCCCCAACGATGTGGGGAATTTGTTATCACCTGTTAATGGGTCTCTTGGGACCCTCTAAGACAGCATCAACGAGAGCACACACAGGCAATGTGCTAATAATCCAAAGGACTGCGCAACATGGGGTTTACTAAGATGTCAACTAAGAGGCTTAAAGAAGAAAAACAAAGCGAAAGAAGAGAAAGGTCTATATTTTTAGATTAATCTACCTGCAGTCTGAAAACTCTACATGCCTAATATCAAGAGAACTACACTGACAGACTGAGTTACTAATGGAAACAATAACCTCATTGAGAAGGTATCTCTGCTGTCTTATTACCTCCTGCTGCTATCCTTTGTTATAGCAAATTATAATTTATTGGCTTAAGACAAGATAAATTTATTTTCTTTACAGTTCTGGAGGTCAGGAGTCTAAAATCAAGCTGTCAGCAGGCCCACACTCCTTCTCGAGGCCCCAGGGGAGAATTGGTGCCCTTGCCTTTTCCAGCTTCTGGGGGCTGCCTGCCTGCCTGGGCTCATGGCCCTTCCTCCGTCTTCAAGGCCAGTGGCTTAGCGTCTTCAAGTCTCTCTCTGACTGTGACACCTGCTTCCCTCACTACTTGTCCTTTTCTGACTCTGACCCTCTGGCCTCCTCAGACTAAGGACCTTGTGATTACATCGCTTGGACCAACCCAGATAATCCAGGCTTATTTTCCCATCTCAAAATCTTTAACTTCACTCCGTCTGCAGAGTTTCCTTTGCCACGTAAAGTGATACATTCGCAGTTTCTGGGGATTAGGATGTGGACACCTTTGGGGTGCAGGAAACATTATTTGGCTTACCACATATGCCATTTATTTTGTTTTGGTCAAAAAACACTTGGAGTGTTTTCAGGACTGAACATCACATTTTCAGAAGGAGATTGATGAACAGTGTTATCGAGAAGAGAATGGCCACCGATTATTCATTCACTTAAGCATTTAAGTGTCCCCTATGTGCCAGGCACGAAGCAAGGAGAACTCTGTGGGGGTGCAGATAAGAACTCTGTAGAGTACACTGCTTATGAGCCAGGGGTCTAATCACCTGGTTTGAATCCTGGTCTCACCATTTATACGCTGTGTGACCTTAGCACATTGCTTAATCCCTCTGTGCTTCAATTGTGGCACTTATGAAATTGAGCTAACGTTATAACTGCTGCATAAGTTCTCGTGAAGATTAAGCGAGACTCTTGGCAAAGCCTCTGGCGCACTGAGTGGCGCACACAGTTCAGTAAATATTGGCACTTCGGAGGACAGGAGGTGGACTGCAAACAGGCGGCAGCGGTAACACCACGGGGAACTTGGGAAGGCTTTCCAGCGCAAGGTCTTGAAAACTGAGTTGCTTGTAGTTAGCTGAGGAAAGTGAGGATGTACAGCGAGAAGACTCGGGGAAGGATTCGGAAACCATGAGGAACGGGTGAGGAGATCAGGGGAGTTTAGCAGGGAAGAGATAAGGCTTAGGAGCCACATGAGGGCTATATTTACATACTGTACTTGGGCATTTGACACAAAAAAAGAAATCAAACTTATATACTTCCAAGACCAAGTGGAAATGACCAAAAATGACATTCATCTCACTATTTGAATGAACTTGTGAATACT
This sequence comes from Micronycteris hirsuta, assembly GCA_004026765.1. Taxonomy (NCBI): domain Eukaryota; kingdom Metazoa; phylum Chordata; class Mammalia; order Chiroptera; family Phyllostomidae; genus Micronycteris; species Micronycteris hirsuta. Next base: position 55,022 of record PVJI01009700.1, on the reverse strand, counting down.
GAGGATTGACTTGTTTTGTGAGGATGATCTAGCTCTTCTCTGCATCACTGCCTATCACAGCGCACGGCCTTCTCCACGGGACGGCCTGTCTCACACCCATTTTCCCCTTCGCCCTTGTCAACAGAAACCGAAGTACGCTCAGGATTCAGTGGGCCACGAGCTCTAAGGGAGCCTGGGCTTTTCCCAGCCTCAGGGCTCTGACTCAGGATTGCTGTGAGCCAACTGTGGTGACCACGGCTTTCGTCATGGGTTAGGTTAGGAGTGGAGAGCCACACAGTTCTTGCCAATGAGATAGGAGACCTTGGGAAAGGTGTTCCTGATCTCTTCAAAAGATAAATGAGGCTATTGGTGAAAGACAGCACATTTACAAGAATCCTTTCTTTAAAACCTGAGAAGAACAATTAAATTTGATCTGTTACCCCCAAGTCTAGGAAAGAACGTCAAGTCAGACTCTAGCTACAAAGTCGGAGACAGTGGGCCAGGACCGGGCGCCCATTTCTCTCAGGCCTCTTCCAGGGACAAAGTGCGGGCTTCCGGAAGTCTGCAGTCAGGTTTCAGCCATCTTTATGGAGTTCCTCGAACTAAACTGTATAAACTGTATTTTCTTATTTTTTTATACTCTTTTTTGTCATTTTATTTTGCAGTCACAGTTTACATTCAGTACTATTTTGCATTAGGCTCAGGTGTACGGTACAGAGGTTAGACAATTGTATACTTTACGAGGCGGTCCCCCTGATATTTCAGGTCCCCACCAGGCACTGTGCTGGTTGTTACAATGTTGATGATTATATTCCTATGCTGTACTTTGCATCCCCATGGCTATTTTGTAACTGCCAATTTGTACTTGTTAATCTCTGCACCTTTTTCACCCAGCCCTCCAACCCCCTTTATATGCTATGGCACTTGGGGCCTTGCCGACTGTGTGATATTGTGATTTATAATACGAAATATATATTTGGTCTTAGTCCCCATTTCTGGCACAGAGTTCCTAAAACTTTGGGAATGTCCTAAGTGACCAGAGTGACAAAGGTGTTTTTTCTAATATTACGAGGTGGATTTGGACTGATCCTAAGGATGAGGGTTAGTTGCTGGGGGAACTGACCCTGTGATTAGAGGGCTGGAACATTTAGTCCCACCAGCTGGCCACTGAGGAGGAGAGAGCGACTGGAGACTGAGTTCGATCACCAACACGTGACGATTTAGTCAGTCATGCCTCTGTGAGGAAACCTTCACGAAAACCCGAAAGAACAGGGTTCGCAGGGCTTCCAGGCAGGTGAGCATGCAGACGCTGGGCAGAAGGCGCGGTTGCTGAGAGCCTTTCCCCCACCGCCTTACCCTGCACATCTCTTCCATTGGGCTGGTCCTGAATTGCACTCTTTTATAATAAGCCAGTAATAGTAAGTAAAGTGTTTCTCTGAGTTCTGTGAGCTGCTCTGGCTCATTAATCGAACCGAAGGAGGGGATCGTTGGAGCCTGCCATCTGTAGCCGGTAGGTCGGAAGTACAGGTGACAACCTGGACTTTTACCTGGTGACTGAAATGGGATGAGTGAGTGGGTCTTGTAGGACCGAGCCCTCAGCCTCTGGGATCTGATGCTCTCTTCCCTTCCTGTGCCTTTTTTTTTTTTTTAATGTTTTCATGATGGGACTGGGGAATAAGACCTGTCCAATTTATTTCAAAATGTTTTAGAAAACAAAGATGTTAATACATACATACTCGTGCCAGATTAAAGCCTTTGCAGACTCATAGCCCCCACATGCCATTGAGACCATTCTCAGTGTGAAATTCCATATAAATAACACTGGGCCATAATGTCAGTGGAAGGGAGCTCAGCAAGGTCCTGGTTTTTTCCCACATGGCTCCTGTAGTTTGAAAATATAATTTTATATATATATTAAAATGATTGCTGCCTTTGCTTTTCTGGTGCCCTAAGACTGTACCTAATCTACCTTTGGATAATTCAGTTCTAACTGAGCACCTACTGTGTGAAGCTCTGCACTTCATGCTGGGTGACGGAGGACACGGCAGGGAATGAGTGAGCATTGGGCTGCTTGATTAGGTCATCAGAAGACGTTTCTCTGAGGAAGAACATTTCAAATTAAGGCCCAAATAATGAGAACCAAGCTATGCAAAGATGTGTGAAAGGAGCAATCCAGTGGAACTGCAGAACCAGCTCAAAATGGTCCTATCCTGTTTGTAACAAGATTAACTGAGTTGCTTTTCAGATACAACAGACCAAAACTGCAAGAAATGCAGCCAAACACAAGCAGTGGAGAGAATTTTGACTTCCAGCTGCACCTGAAACCAAAGTCTCGCCCCCACCAGAACCTAAGGACCAGAATTTGAACACCAGGCCCTTTTAGAAGCAAAGGGTCATTGTTCAGGAAGGTCCAGTGCCGGAGCCCCTTACCCTATCTTATCACAGATATCCAAATTCCAAAACTCTCCCCTCAAACCTTCCCACCAGCGTTTCCACATACCAGCCTGTTCCCTCAGGCCCCTCAAACTCGCCCCCAAAGTGTGTATGGGGGAGACAGATTTGAGGGCATCTCCTGTCTCCTTTACTGGGTGGTCCATGAGTAATAAAAGCTCTGTCTTTATCTCAAAAGCCAATGTCACTGTTTCAGGTTCTACGAGCACTGGGCAGTGGGAAGAGGAAGTCAAAAAGAAATAGGATCCTGGACACCAAGTCGCTCGCCAGCTACTCAGTGAGACAGACATAAACCCAGGGAATTGTACCACAGCGGGGCTCCTGCTGCCCTAGCCGTGAGAACAGCACTCTGAGAACCCAGAGGAAGGGGAAATTCATCGGAGCTGGGAATTGTGAAAGGGCTGTGTCAAGCACGGTACATAGAAACGTAGAGTGCACTGCGAAGACTTAAAGTTTGCCTTCATCAGACATATCTCTTAGGAACAGAATGCTGGGCTCCACTCCACGCTTATTCCGGATCTCTGAGTGGGCTGCCTGGAAATCTGTGTGTTTAACAAGCACTCTACTGAGGGGAAGACACTTTGAAACCCTGTGATTTAGAGAAGAGGCCTTTGGAGTCAGAAAAATGACTTGGACGCATGGTTTACATCTCACTTTCCTCCCCTGTCCAATGAGGGTAAGAATACAGTTTTCCTCGTTGTGCAAACATGAGGATTAGGTCAGACAGTATTTGTAATGTCACTATTATGGCTATTGTAAGGAGAGTATAGCTTTGACCATAACCAAGGAAAGAGCTGACTCAGTGTCCCAGAGCTCACTTAGCTTGTCTCCGAGTCGTACATTACAGAGGAAAGGACAGCGGCAAGGTCACAGCTATTGGGATGAGAGAGGGGAGACTGGAAAAGCAGCAGTCAAGGCTGGGCAGGTGCAGTTTCCACTGGGGGTGGAGAGCCGTGAACAGCTGTGAAGTTGTCACAGGTTTATAGGAAGCAGCTGGCTTTGCTTCTTTTTTAAAAAAAATATTTTTATTGTTTATGCTGTTACAGTTCCTGCTTTTTCTCCCTTTCCCCACCTCCACTCAGCCCCACCTTCTCCTCTCCCCAGGTCAATCCCCACGTTGTTGTCGGTATCCACCATTAGCTTCTTTATTGTTTTCTTCTTTTTTTGCACTTCCTCTTTTTATATGCCAATTGTTTAATGTCTGTCCCTCCCTAAGACCCAAGGCTAGTCTTTGCCTAAATAGAAAGGCATCTTGTTTAAAAAAGAGGACCCCGTATAATATTGAGTGTCAAGTATAATCGAAAAATACAAAAACATTTTTAAATAATTCTTTTAAAAAAGAGAATCCAGGTGTAAACAACAACATAGATGGAGCCAGAGCTGCCGTACCAGAGGAGCTGCCTTGCACATATTATACCTCAAACGTTAGAATGTTCAAAACAAGGTAAAATAGCCATTGGACTGGGCCTACCCAACTTTGTTTCTCGAGAACTGTTTGCAAAGATTAAAAAAAACGTTACTATGACAACTGGACTGAAAATTTAAAACTTGGTTCAGAATTAACATCATTATGTTATATTATCTGCAGCAATAGAAATAAATGTCTTCCTTCTAATGATGTTGTAATGGGTTGCAAAGGTGACCGGGCGGCGGAAAGTAGCAAAGTGTGTTCCTCACAGCTCTGTGGGGAATGATGGGGGTTGGGGAAAGAGGATGAATCAGCAGTCAAGATGTTTTTCGTAACAAAGGCAAGTTAACAGCTGTGCTGCCTGCAGCCCTGAGTAAAGGTCTATGTGACTTTCAGACCAGTCTTATGGGAACTTCCCTGAAGGTAACTGCTTTTCTCTTGCTGCTTTTAAGATTCTCTCTTTATCTTTAACATTTGGCATTTTAATTATGATGTGTCTTGGTGTGGGCCACTTTACATCCATCTTGTTTGGGACTCTCTGTGCTTCCTGGACTTGCATGTCTATTTCCTTCACCAAATTAAGGAAGATTTCTTCCACTATTTTTTTCAGATAGATTTCCAGTTTCTTGTTCTTTCTCTTCTCCTTCTGGCTCCCTTATAAGGTAAATGTTGGACCTCTTCAAGTTGCCTCTGAGGCAATTTATACTATCCTCATTTTTTTTGGATTCTTTTTTCTTCTTGTTCTGCATGGTTGTTTTTGCTTCCTTATGTTCCAAATCATTGATTTGATTCTAGGCTTCATCCTTTCTGTTGTTTCCCTGTAAATTGTTCTTTATTTCAATTAGTGTATCCTTCATTTCTGACTGGGTCTTTTTCATGCTGCTGAGAGCCTCACTAAGTTTTTTGAGCATCCTTATAACCAGTGTTTTGAACTCTGCATCTGCTAGATTGCTTATCTCCATTTCATTTAGCTATTTTTCTGGAGTTTTGATCTGTTCTTTCATTTGGGTCATGTTTCTTTGTCTCCTTGTTTTGGCAGCTTCCCTGTGTTTGTTTCTGTATTAGGTAGAGTTGCTTTGATTCTGTGTCTTGGTAGTGTGGGTTAATGTAGTAAGTGTCCTGTAGGGCCCAGTGCCACAGCCTCCCCTGTCACCCAAGCTGGGTCCTCGAGGTGCATACTTTGTGTGGGCTGAGTATGCCTTCCTCTGGTAGTTGAGCCTTGGTCGCTGTTGGCAGATCAATGAAAGGGATTTACGCAGGCCAGTGAGCTACAAAGACTGGCTGTGACCACTGTCCACCAACCTTCACCCTCTGTGGAGGATCAGCTGTGCAGGGGCAGGGTGGTGCTGCTCTGAGGCAGTCTGTAGCTGTCCACTGAGTGTGTTGGCCCTGGGGTTTCCTGGGTGGGGCAGGCCAAGGTCAACCCCCACCTATGTTTTGCCTGTGGCACCCTGCCTGAGCTGTAGAGCAATCTGAGATGGCTGCTACTTGTGCTGGGCTTGGAGATTCCCAGGTGAAGCCAAGTTGTGACCCTAATCTGGCTGCCATTAGGGCTCACTGAAGCCGGCCATTGCCTGTTTGATAGGAATAGGAGCCAAGACCAGTCATTCTTATGGAGAAGCAGCTTGGGTGGGTCCATAAGTTGGGTGGGTTAGAGCCTCTGCGGATCTCCAAGGTGGATCACACAGTGTTAGCCAGGTTGATGGAGTCTCAGATATGGCACAAGCCTAGCGGATCTGAGGGTGGAGGGCTTAGCTAAGGAACAAAGGCCTCTGCTCACCCCAATGCCAGACACTTCAGTTTCTCCCTGTATATCACTGGTGTTCTTCAAGCTGCCACCCTAGTGCTGGAGCTCAGAGGGAGTGAGTCTGTGTAGGTAAGGCCATGTGTGGGTTCCCCAAGAGGAACTGCTTAGGGCTCCAGCAGCCTCCTCTGCTGACTCAATCACCACTGCTTTTAGAAGCCAGAGTTGTGGGAACTTATCTTCCTGACACTGGAATCCTGGGCTGGGGGCCCTGGCATGAACCTGAGAATCCTTGCTCCCAAGATATCCCTCCCAAATTTTTATCCGTGTGAGGGTAGGGCCAGCCCGTTCTGTGTCTCTGTCCCTCCTACCAGTCTGGATGGATGTGGTTTCTTCAATTTCATAGTTGTCAGACTTCCATTCAATTGGATTTCTGACATTCCTGAGTGATGGTTGTTCTGTATTTTAGTGGCATTTTTGATGTGGTTGTGTGAAGAGGCGAGGCATGTCTGCCTACACTGCCATCTTGACTGGAAGCCTCCAGAGTCAATGCCATCCATCATACTTTTGATAGGGAAACTAAAAGTTAAAAATTTTAGCCTTATTTGATTGATAGGCTTACATGACTAAAGCATGTGGAAAGCTATTATTCCAGGAACAGGAATAACATGACCACATGACTCCAGGATGTCAACAGGCCATTCAACCATTGTGCCCCAAGGGGTCTGGAAGCCATAGTGAAGGTGTCTGAGCCATTGTGTTACAGGGAGAGAGTGCCAGTGATGCCAGGATGCAGACAAAGAACTGTTGATCAACAGATAAAGAACTACTAGGAAAGTTGCTGCAACTCATATTTGACTAACCTCTTTTCCAAACCCCTTATCTGTCCTTTTATCCAATTAAGTTTTTTTCCAAACTCCTTACCCACCTTTTCTTTCCTTATAAAAAGGTCAGCTTGAAATGAGATGTTAAGATGGGTTTTGAGGTTACATGACCTTCTGTCTTCTCAGATCACCGGTGTCTGAAGAAAGTGCCCATAAAGATTCAGTCCTTGTCTCTACTTACTGCTTCTGGTAGTGACAGGCAGCACGAACGCTGACCTTTCTGGTTTCACTTTCCTCTTCATGCTTTGCAACCATTCTGAGGAAAATGAGAGTACTGTTCTACCAGAAAAACATAACCCATGAAGCCATTATTAGTTACTAAAGACTTAGGGTAACCAACTATCCCATTTTAACAAACATCAAAGAAGTTCCCAGGATGTGAACATTTCAGAGGTAAAATTGAAGATCCCTGGTCAAACCAGCGTAGTCACTGCAGCGTAGTGGGTAACCCTTTTAACCTCTGACCCATATGGTCCAGTCTACGCATAAAGTCTTATTAATGGAAGCCTAGACCAAACACCTATCAGCAATAAAAATGGAATTATATTCTAATTTTCTGCTTTAAAAAATGTGTTAAAGCTGATTCTTTATGCCAATATGAATCTTTTAAATCTTTTTTCCCTCTTCCCGATTATCTTATACCCACATTACTTCAGCTCCTTTCATTTTACCTTAACTTCCAAAATTCTCTTATTCTTACATTTTGAAAATAACCTCTTTCCTTTCTCTTCCCACCTCTTAGATTCTACTTTTATTGCCATCTTTCAAGATAAATTCTGAGAACTGACTTGGCAGTGACAGAGAAGACACTCTCTGGGTGGGTTGCGGGAGAGAAACTAAGCAGTCTTTTTCACCATTCACTTCCACAAGGGAAGAAAAATCCCAGAATTATTTACATGTAATATCACATATGTGTTAATTTATGAGCTGTTTCCTAGTAAGAATAGCTAGAAATGAAAGCAGGGGAGTGATAATATCATAATTGTTGAGTTTTGATTGGCTGTGAGAATGGAAAGAGAAGATACATCCAGACAGGCTTCGGCTCCGAGCAGCGACAGGGAGGGGGTGAGGCTGCCAGTGCTCAGTACTAACTCTTGAGTACTTAGTAAGGGGCACAGGTCAAAAGTAAGGTCACAAAAGGGGAATACAATTTGCTGTTTTATAATACTGGATAAAGCCAATGTTACCTTCTCTTGGTTACACCCTTATCTTTAGCTCCTTTCTCCCCAGCATTCAGTCCTTTTAAGCCTCATTCCCATTTGGCCAACTCTTTTGCCTTTCCTTTGAATGTTTTGAAGTCACTACACTACCCACCACACAATCTTTTATTTAGCAAAAGTGTTCTAAAACATAGGACATGAGCTCTGAAAGGAAACTATCAAACTATGAGGTCACTGCTATAATATTAAATGCCAATGAAATTAAACGAGGATAAAAACATTTCTCATGAATGCACTTTAGAAAAAGAGACAGTTGTTCTGGACTCTTATTCTGTGAACTTAAGTGGTTTGTTGCATTTCCTATACATAAAATATTCCCCCAAATAACTCTTGTGATTCATATTTTGAACGCCATAACTTGGAATCACTTATTTCACTTACAAAAATGACTTCTTTCACTTGGGGCAAAAGATCAAAGCATCTGAAAGACAAGGAAGGAACCGGCCACAGACAAGGATGTCTACATCTATTTGTGGAATTCTGAGTGCTGCAGGATGGCTGCAGTTGTTTTCCTACTTCAGGTTCATAGTGACACTGCTCTTTCTTTTTTGTAAATGTCGCTCTTAAAATAACTTGCCCTGCCTTTTCCAGAGGCAGCTGATGCTTTTCATTTGATTAAATCCAATTCAATAAGTAAGAGTCTGTTGAACTTCTGAGTGGGTTGAGTATGTGTTTCATCTTAACATTTGTTACATACATTATTCTATTATCTCCATAGCCATAATTTTCTTTTACAACCCTATATTGAAATGTTCTGGAAATGTCTTCCTGATAAGGACTGCCTAATTCTGGTGACGAGATAAAGTTAGGGCCTAGCAGTTTGGGAGTCTAGTAGCACCACCCCCTGCACAGTCATGAAAACAGAAACTGAAATCCACTAGGGAGAGGTCCTCAGACAAATGCTGATTTCTCTTCTTGCTTAACTCTTAGGTTTCCCACTTTACATTGGCGTTGGATTTATAGATACCTTAGTTTTCTTGCCATCTCAAAGAAATACTAAATATATCTTATACTTTTTTTTTTCATAAAGATTGAATTGTTTATATTGATTGGAACATTTAAGATAGCAAGTGTTGTGTGGTGCCAGAGACCCTACAGTTGCTCTTAGGAAAGAAGAGTTTGGTCTGGTCTAATAATAATTTACGTCCATTTCCTGTATGTGTAATAACAAAAATACAAACTTATTCAAGTAGCTACTCCTTTCCCTTCAGTCTGTTTCTGACAACAGAAACGGTACAACAGAACAAGGGGGCATTTTAGGCTTTTTTTTCTGTTTCTTCTAGTATTTGCAGCTGTTGCATTAGACTTATCCATTCAAGCATAAGGGGAAGAGAGAGAGCTATTTTCATTAGAGTATTGTCAAATAGATAAATTAAAATATGAACTGACAAATACAAACAGTCTATTATTTCATTTGTACTTTGATACAGTCATTTGTACTTTCATGTAGTCAGTGGAAAAAATAAAAATTTTAATTTATATCAATAATAAAAATAGAAAGTACTTGTGAATAAATCTAAAAGAGATATACAAAATATTTGTATAGAAAATTATAAAGAAATTATTAGAAGAGACCAAAGAACACTTTAATAATGGAGAGATGTTTATGGATAAGAATAAATATCAAAAATATGTCAGTTCTTCCAAATTTATCTATAGATTTTTAAAAGATTTTATTTATTTTTACAGAAGGGGAGGGAGGGAGAACAAGAGGGAGAGAAACATCAATGTGTGGTTGTCTCTCTCACACCCCCTACTGGGGACCTGGCCTGCAACCCAGGCATGTGCCCTGACTGGGAATCAAACTGGCAACTCTTTGATTCGCAGGCCAGCATCCAATCCACTGAGCCACACCAGCCAGGGCTTACCTATAGATTTAATAAAATCCCCAACATAGTATTTTTGTTCCCTATTGTACTTGATAAACTCATTCAGAATGTACGGAGTTGAACAAAAGGTCAAGAGTAACCAAAACTCTCCTAAAGAAGGAAAAGCTCTGTGGGGGACACCTGCCCCATCAGATATCAAACACGGAATAACATAGTGTTGAACTGGTGGAGACACAGACACATACATCATTGAAAGGGACTATAGTGCCCAAAACAGACCCACTACCACATGGATTTATGGCAGAGACAGAATCAAAGACCAGAGGACAAAGCATGAAATATCAATAAATGTGGGGGACATTTGGGTGTCTTTATCACTTACCTACTGCTACGTGGCAGCATTTCCTGGCTCCTATTTTGTGCTTAAAATAAAAACCATTTGTTGATTTCAACAATCTGGGCTGGGATCAGTTGGGTGCTTTTCTCACCTGGCTTAGTTAGCTCACTCACTTGTCTCTGAGCAGCTAAAAATTCAGGCCGATCTGCTTCAGTGTTGGTTGGCTGTTGCCGGAGTGACAAGCCCGACAGGGCCACACGCCTCTCATCCTGCAGCAGGTAGCCCGGGCGTGCACATGCAGTGCTGGCTGACGTGACTGCAGAGAGCAGAAGAGCTGTAGGTCTGAATTAGTACTCATGATGAAATAAGTCACCAGACCCGTCTAAACTCAGGGGTGGGGCAATAAACAGCTCTTTATGGAAGAAGCCAGAAAGTATTACAGCCATCTTTGCAATCTAGTATAGCCTGTCCTTCGGACAAAAGAATTTTCATTCCTTCCACAGGTAAGACCCCCCAAACCTTATCTAATTATGACATCAGACTAGTGTGGGATCTTGTGAACTAAATTAGATCAGTTGAGTCTCCTCAGAGGGGCATGTCTTGTTCTAGAGACCTAGGAACTAGCGAATACTAATTATCTTCCCCCAACATACCTGTAATATACAATGATGAGGCAAGGACAGGGTCATTACAGTAGACACTGCCATCAGAAGGGGAAAGAGTGTAAATCACGTAGCAGCCACTGGTCTATAACAATTCTGGCATCATTTGGGTATCTGTTGCCAGGTCTCCCCATCTGGGGCCAGGAACTATTTCTTGATTAGGTCTAGTTTCATCTCCCTGCTCCAAGGCTCTTGGCTGTACCTTCTGAGCTCTTGGCTCTAACTTCTGAGGTTATTCCTTCTCCATAAGGAAAGACCCGTATTTGGAGCTAAATAACTTTCTCTGATTGCTTCCTACCAGTAAAAAGTGAGGATTCTAGAGGCTATCATGTAATTTGAGCAATCTCAGTTTCTTCAATCAAAGTGTGTGGTAACTACACAGCTCTCTTAAAACTTTGTGGTTTCCTTATGGGTCTGACTTGAGTCTACTTGGTTTGAGAAAATTCACACCCACAATTCTTTTAAGAGAGAATTTTGTGGGCCTGTCAGGCTGGTGTGGGATAACACCCTTAAAATATTTGGACTCTCTCCCCCTTTTTTAATTGAGAGGATCTACTAGATATCATCTTAATCCTTTAAAATGCCTCAGTAAGATTTGAGTAGCCATACTTTGATATGATCTTTGGCCTCGGGCTTCTATCACTTGGAGGATTTTTCACTGGCTATGCTCCCCTGGGTGTCCAACCTGAGGCCCTTGGGCTACATGCAACCCAGAATGGCTATGACTGTGGCCCAACACAAAATCGTAAATTTACTTAAAACGTTATGAGATTTTTTTTTGATTACGTGTTGCAATGTATGTAATGTGTAGCCCAAGACAGCTCTTCTTCTTCCAGTGTGGCCCAGAGATGCCAAAAGTTTGGACACCCCTGCAGGATTAGCGGTGAGAAGCAGTTTTATTGTCTGTATATTCCCTCTCAATTCTTCAGCTCTTTTCTTTCTTCCTAGACAGTTAAATGAAACCAATGAATACTTTCAGCCTTTTGCCAGGAAAACATCTTGCAAGGTCCATAAATTCATTAGAAATGTACATATTTTTAATCTTCCAAGTTAGTGTGGGCAATCATTTTGCCAGTTGTTTCTAACTACGTGATACATATTTTCACTTTTCTGGCCTGCTATAGAAATTTCCTCACTCTTTTCCAGCTACCACTAATGGCTTGCTCACCCTTTTTCTAGTTTTTTTTTGTTGTTTTTTTTTAAAGGTTTTATTTATTTATTTTTAGAGAGAGGAGAAGGAAGGGAGAAAGAGAGGGAGAAAGCAATGTATGGTTGCCTCTCACATGGCCCTCACTGGGGACCTGGCCCGTAACCCAGGCATGTGCCCCAACTGGGAATCAAACCGGGACCCTTTGGTTTGCAGCCCGCACTCAATCCACTGAGCTACACCAGCCGGGCCCTTTTTCTAGTTTTTGCTATTGGGTTCGGAATGTTTTTTTCAGCCTCTGCCCAATTCAGAGACCCAAGGCTCCATGTTTTAGGTTTTTGTCACAACAGCATCCCGCTTTGAGGTACTGATTTCCACATCAGATCGTTTTTGCTGTGGAACCAAGCACTCCAAAACTTAGTTGCTTAAAACATCAATCGTGTACTTAACAGCTCTTGATCCTGAGCATTGGCCTGTTGACAGGACTCGGCCGGGAAGTTCTCCTGTTGGCCTCAGGTGGCCTTGTGCTTCCTGATCAACTGATCGACAGTGGCCTCACCCACATATCTGGCAGGTAGGTGGCTTCCATGTGACTTCCAGCCCCAGGTCACCCTCCAGCAGGCTGACTCAGGCTCATTTACGCAGCAGTGGTGGCAGGGTTCCCAAGAGCAGCAAGAGAGCTAGTCCCGATGCACAACCACTCCTTAATCTCTGTTTGTGTAATTACTTCTACTATTCCTTTTTCTACGTGGTCAAGTCCAGATTCGAGGAATAGAAGAATATTCTCCTTTGGAGTAACGGCAAAGTCAAATTGTAAAGGATATGCATCCAGGCATGGATAGATACCTTTACAATCTATCAATAAACTGAAATAGAACAAATAAACAGTAGTGCTTATTTTATTTTGTATATTAACCATACATCATAATGATAATGCACATAAATTGATAATTTTGTAATATTCTTGATAATTTGCAGTGTCTGACAAGAGCTTGCACTAGGAATAGGAGTGTCAACTGAATTTTTCTTACTATTTATTTGTATACGCATTATTAGCATTTTCAATTAGTTCCTAGAATATGTTTTATTTTTTTAAGTCACCAACACTTCTTTCTTGGTCAGTCAAACTAAAAGGGAATTTATGAATTCCCTTCTCCCTCCCAGAGGCCTGTATGAAAGAACCGGCACAAAAAGCCTGATCTCACAAGTTATTGTACCTCGTTCTGGGAAAACAGACTAGGGAGTCCTTCTTGGTGCACTGACCGAGGGCAGTCCTGATAACTAGGGCAGAGAGCAAAGCAGGGTGCTGGGAGGCTCTGTGGGTGCCCCTGCTCTCTAAAGGACTGATTTCCCATCAGCCAGCCTGTTAGCACTTTTCAATCAGTATCTGGCCTCAGCAGGAACACTGCCAGCATCATTTCCTATTTGGCTTTACTGTGTAAAATCCAGAGGAAACCTGTTTATGTCACCTTTTACCAGGAGCCAGCCACACCATAGGCAGGAACGGCATGGGGGCAGGGAAGCAAGAGCTGAGGACTGGGCATTGGAGGGGGTGGAATTTGGAAGAGCTATTTGGAGCAGGTCCTCAAAGGGGTGTAGGAGAAGAAGTTAGACTATGCCCCAAGTGCCTGAAAGTGAGCAGGGATTCTGTTGTAATCAGCAGTCCAAGTGCCCCGGAGGAGAACAGGAAGTGGATGTGTCCTCGAGAAGGTAAACTAGGGCGATGCAATCTGTGATAGAGGTTGGGTTTGGCTCAGTCTCTGCTCGTCCTATTGGCTGGCCAGAGACGCTGTGCTATTTCCTGGTCTGCTCTAGAATTCATTCTGTCACAGCAGAACTGACAATAATTATAGCTCTGTCCACTTGTCTCTTCCCTTAGCCCATATATAATTTCTTTCTTTCTTCTTCCCCTGCTTTCCTCCTGTTACAGAAAAGAAAAAGTCCATCTACCCCCACGCTAGCAGAGTCAGACACCAGACACCAAGAACTGCAGTGGAGAAAGATTGGCTATTTTATTATGAACGGTGCCATCCAGGAGAAGGGGGACCTATGCCTCAAAAGCCCAAACTCCCTGATCCAGGGTTTGGGGCAGGTTTTTAAGGGTACATGGGAAACAGGTATGCATCAGTGCTGGTGGGGCTAGTTTTAATTGGAAGACTTGGAACTCATCATTATGGTAAGCGGCGTTAGCACAGGATCTTCCTGAATAGCGGACCATCATCTGCTTCTAAAAGGGGAGCAAAGGGACTTAGACATTGAGCTTAGTGAAGTGGGGGCGTAATTGTGTTTGCTTCACCAGGAAGCTACAGCTTTTCACCCTCCAGGGAACCACAGGCATTGTGCTCCACAAAGGTGAGTAAAACTCACCCCCCTCCCCACCGCCCCACTCTGGTAGCAGATTGTTGGGGGTCACAGGAGATGGTGCTGAACCATAGAGGCCTGTCAGTCTAACTAGGGGTTGTGGACCCAACCAAAGCTCGCAAAAGCCTGGGAAATTGATTGGTCATTTTGAAAAAGCATTTGGTCCATCCAAAGCCCAAGTTAATATAGTAAAGAAGCTGTGGTGTTCTCTCTCTCTTTCTGCCCTATGACCCAAAGTCACATGGTATGCATGCCTGTCTTCTCCATGGCCATGTGGTCCTAGCGGCATAGTCTACACGCAGGCTCCAGGAGGGACATAGTACAGCAATGGACTGCAGCCGGAAACATGTGCTAAGTTACACAGATGTTGAACTGGACTGTATTTTAATATGGAGCAGAAACTCTGGGCAGTGGCCTTTACATTGGCCCTACTGAAGATAAGACTGGAATTTTCCTTGGCAAGATGGATGGAGATGGAACATTGGGGAGTCAGGAGGGGAACCCCCTTAATTTTACATTATCAGTAAAGTTCACCATGGAGCCCCATCCTGTGCGGGGTTCAGGAAATTCTTTTCCTCTTGACACTGCAAGAACTCATTCTTCACTGATAGCGCTGTGAGAAACTGAACTCATTCTAACCTTGCTGAGAAATAACGAAGACAGTGAGTGATTGTGTGTGCACTAGATACATGGTCAGGGCAGCTGTGGGAAGTACTGATAAAGAATTATGAAGAACAAAGTGTCAGAGAAATGGAACCAATGGAACCCACACCAAGAATTATGATCAAGAATTACAAAAAACAGGATGTCAGAGTAAGCTCAGTGTAACTACTGATACAACAGAATCACTGCTGAAGTTTTACTAAAAAGAAAATGAATCGTAGCTTCAATTCCATAAAAATAAAGCTGAAAGTCCATTATAGCTTTGTAGTCATTTGCTGGCAACCGACATGAGTTCAGGTTTTTGTTTTGTTTTGTTTGATTCGATTTGTTTTGCTCAATAATAAAATTAGCTCATTTACATTTATAAATTGGCCCATTCAATTGGATTTGAATTTATTTTTTGCTCCAACAATGCAGAATAAATATCATTATGTTTGTTGGTTTGGGAATCAGATCAGTCTGAACTCAAATATTCTTTTCTGCAATTTACCAACAGGAATGTAGGATAAGTTTTAACCTCTCTGAGTTTCAGTTTCTTCATTTGTAAAATCAGAATGATAATAGCTACCTTGCAGAATTGTTCTAAGGTTTAAAGGTACTTTTGTAAAGCCTCTGGTCTGTGGTGCTTACTACTTAGTAGTTATTTCATAAGTGAAAGGAATGCTGCTTATTACAAGTTAAGTAAATTAGGATGTGGGTTTTTTTTTAATGGAATATTGTGTCACCATTTAAAATAAAATTTTCAAAGACTATTACTATGGAACAAGTGTTTAGGACAAAATATTTTTTGTGTGAGCTGTCATCTGATTTATTAAAAGATACAAATATTAAAATGATACAAAATATTATTTTCAAAACAACATTAAAAAAGAAGGTAGTATATTTGCTCTGGCTGGTGTGGTTCAGTGAATTGAGTGCTGGCCGGTGAACTAAAGGCCCACCGCTTTGATTCCCAGGGCACATGCCTGGGTTATGGGCCGGGTCCCCAGTAGGGGACGTGCGAGAGGCAACCACACAATGATGTTTCTCTCCCTCTTTCTCCTTCCCTTCCCCTCTCTCTAAAAATAAATAAATAAACAAAATCTTTTTTTTTTAAAGTGAGCGTATTGAACCATACTCAGCTCATAACAGAGCAAATGGGTGAATGGAGAAATATTAACTTATTCTGTACCGTGTTTAATTAAGTGGCAACAGAAAAAGTTAGTTGAAGGAAAACAGAGGGACTTAAGCATTAGAACTGAGGGGCTCCATAATGATCTGGCATCCACTCCACGTTGATCCTATGGTTAGAAATGTACAAGATAGTAACTCCTGATTCTTCATTTAAGGTTCCAGTCAACTGTGGCCACAATGCAACTCTTGCGTTGAGTTACTCTCTGTACTAAGCAGTCATCTGCATAAGTTCATTCGTGTGTGCATGATAATCGCTCAAATCTTGGACCCTCAGCGATCCTTAGAGCCACTCAATGTTTCTGTCCCAATTTCTCACTTTCAGCCATTACACAGTCAGTTATACAAGGGATATATACTTGGCTTGAGGATGTTCCATCATTGACTGCACTAAGTCCAGTTTAGCCTTAATGGAAAAGTTGATGAAGTTGGTATCAACCAGGATGTGGTACAGTGGGCCCAGTTGTGTGTTATATTGGGAGAATAAGAAGGAAGGGTCTTGGGGGACTTCTCTCTCCTTGAGTGCACTGGGAACTTTCTTCTCTTTCTTTTTTGGCTTTAATCTATCCTTTTCTTTAAGCCTCTGATCTCTCAGACTAAGCATTCGCTTCACGGTCACATGGTTCCTTGTTTTCTTTTGCTTCGCTATGTTCATGCCACATTCTTGTTTCTCCCAGAATGGTAAAATATTAATATAAAAGCAGGTTACAAAAGTGGCTATGCAGTATGATTTAAACAATGCAGATAAAACCTTGGTACTGGTATTGATCAGTATTTAATTGGAACCCTGGAGTTGACCCTTATTTTTGCTGCAAATCAAGAAAGGTGAACCTTCTCCTTATTCTGAGCAGGTCATACTTTGATGACATGCCAGACTGTGATAACTTAGTGTTCATTTTTTAAAAATAATTAACAATAAAAAATGTCATCGATAAAATTTTTTTTAAAAGACAACTGAGTTACCAATTAGTTTAAGCAAACAGTAAGAAAAAAGAGTTTGCTCAGGATCCCAAACATAATTTGGAGTTAGGTACACAAGGTAAGGACAGGTGAGTTAGGTAAAGGAGGCAGAAAAAAATTGATTTGGTATTTCTTAAGAGTAGTCAGCTGCTTCGGGGAAAAAATGAAAGAAGGAAAGAAATGTTTGGAAGGACACAGACCAACAGGCCAAAGAGAGTGTGTTGGCTGCGTGCCTCCTCCTCCTTGTTGGCTGGGTTTGGCCCCTGTGACAGGCTGGGAACGGCTGGTGCTGCCTTGGAAGACGCCTTGTAGCTGGAGCACAGATAGAGTCATTTCTGGCCAGTAGAAAATGAGTTTGGGAAAGGGTTTTCTCTTTTTTATTTTTGAGGTAAAATATTTAATAACAATAACATTCAGATTATAATTCAGCTACATTTGGACTATAAGACACACCCTTATTTTCCTCCCAAATTTGGGGGGGAAAAGTGTGTCTTTTTAATATTATAGCATGGTAGATTGTGTTTCTTTATTTTTTTAAAATTACTTTATTGTTCTTTGATTACAGTTGTCTGCATTTTCTCCCCTCCCCTGTCCCCACCCCATCAAAACCCACCTCCCTCCCTCCCTTGCTTCCAGCCTCCCCCTTGGTTTTGTCCATGTGTCAGAAAGGGGTTTCTCTATAACAAAAGTAACACATAGGAAAAAAAATCCATTTTGGGGGTCCACTTATTGTCCTGTTTACATGGGGTGCCTGGAAATGAAGGAGCCGTCTGCAAGCAATGAGGGTACGGAGCCAAGGGTGGTGGCTGGGGGCTCCCAGCACCTGAGGAAATTGTTGAATTGCTCTATCAAACCTGGCAATGTTTCTTCCAGACTTCTTAGCTGTAAAGTAAAAGCCCTCTATTTTTTTAGCCACTTGAAGCTGAATGCACACTGATTTGAAAAATGAAGCTATTTTAAATTTTAATTACATTTTTCTCAATTTTTCCACTTTTGACAGTTTTCAAATCTTTGGGAAAAGTATTTTAAGTAGTAAGCTATTGAATCTTAATAAGCTATTGGTGTGGTGTGACCTTATCTGAAGGATGGTTTTCAAGAGCTACTGAATAGTTATTTCCTGTCTTCCTCCCACACCCCCCTGAACCTCCCCAGAATATTTGAACTCCGTGTCACCATGCTGATTGCTACCATGGAATCAGTAAAATGCATGCAACTATCATTTGTGTAAATTAACCATTTCATTTTGTTGAATTTTTTTTTTGAGAGAGAGAAAAAATGCATTTATTTATGCATTCACTGGCTGATTTTTATATCGGCCCTGGATGGAGATTGAATCTACAACCCTCGCATATTGAGATGATGCTCTAACCAACTGAGCAACCTGGCCAGGGCTTGCCACTATGTTTTGGTTATCTCAATTTTGACCAAACTGTGGGCTGTGGCATATATTACACAAAAATATTATAGCATAATAAAGATGAATAACATTCACTGACTTGGCATTTGTGGATGATTATTTTGTTTTATTTTGCTCAGTATAATCACCTATCATGTCTCCTGTCATTTATGGTACCAAGTAAGACTCAACAATCACGAGTAACATGTGAAATTTTTTTCTAACAGAGTATTAGGAAACCTTAACATATCATTAATTTTAAAGTTCCTTATATCTAATTGTTATCACAAGAACTCCCTGCCTTGTTTTTCATAAGTGATACAGTCTTAAGAGCTTTGCAAACATATTTCCCAAACCCTCATTTTGTGGATCTGAAAATAAGACCCGGAGAAGTTTGGGGCTGGAGCTCAGGTTGTACACCTGATGGAGTGGGAGTTGTAACCCAGACCCGCCAACTGCCGACCCAGAAAGCCTTTAACTAGACGTTGAGGAAAGAATAAAGCTTCACAGCAGCTACATTTCCTGCTTAGTTTGTTTTGGAAAAATTTTCTTATTAAGTGAGGAGTGACACAGATATTTAAATGAGAGGTGTCAGATATTTGTGGTGACAATATTAAGATTCTGGGGTCAAACAGATTTTAATTAATTTTATGCTTTTCAGAAAAGTGTTTTGTGATTTCCTTTTTTTATACCTTACTGCAATTTTATATATAATAAATTTTCAATATATTTTTTTGAAATTAATAATGTAATTTTAGTTTGGAAATACAGACATGGTATTAATGTTAGACCTAGTATTTCTCTATATTAAGTTACTCTGAGCCTTATTAAACCTGCTTGCTTCACAGGATGATAGAAAATAATAAGTAGAGGACATCAGATGGGGGGGAAATTCTGTTCATTCATTTTATAGTCTGGGAAGATCTGACATCACACCCACAAGAAGACAAATCAGGCCAAAGTGAGGCTAACAGAGAATTGGGCTTCCCAGAACATACCTTGTGAGAGAGAAGCAACGTGGGGTGTGGAGGCGATCGCTCACCCCTGAGAATCTTCGTTTTCTTATCTGTTAAAGAGGGACAATGATATACCAATTTCAAAATACCAATACCAAGGTTGATCTAAAAATTCAATGAGACAGTTTTTGTAAGGCACCTTGCAGAATGCTTGGCACGTGTCAGTAACATTGAGTGGTCCTTGTAGATGCTATTCTTCCAATTGTCACTTTCATTTTTTGTCCTCCTTTCTCTTTCCTCCAATTAATCTTTATATTCCCTTCAAGTTTTTTCTCTCCTTTACATTTCAGCTTTCTTTTCTGTCTTCTACTTTTCTTTTGCTCATCCTTTTCCTCCCCAGATATTTTTCCATTCTTTTCTGCCCACATTATAACCAGAGCCAATCAGGAGCAGTGGTCACAGATGAAGAGAGATTTTGGATCCCTCATATTCCTTGGCCTTATAGTTAGCATGGATTTTTTCTTCCTGTTTCTATTCTTCATTTAAAAAAGGGCAAACATCCTTAGTAGATCATTCGGTGCCTTTGTAGACCTGTGTATTTTTTAAGGCTCATGCCTTTAGATGCAGCTATTTTAAATTCTCAACTTATGAAATCATGAATTTATTTTTCTGTGCAGTCAATGTAAAAGCTAACATTTTTTTTTTTTGGAAAACAGACTATGTCCATATCCTGTTCTATTCCTTTCATGATTGTCAACTCACTCTGTACCTAGAAGAGCACAACCCCTGACAAAACGGCTTTTAAAAAAGTTTTTTTAGAAAAAATTACATGCCCATTAAATAAAATTATAAAAATACAAATTAGTGCAAAGTAATTAGTGTGCACTCATAATTCCATAATTCAGATATAATTAGTTAACATTTTAGTATACATCCTCACACATGCATATGTTTTATGAGTATACATTTCATGTAATTGAGATCATACTGCACATACGTTTCTTTTTACTCCATATACAATTTTGTGCTAGAACAGTATTTTTTGATGTCGACATGGGGGCTTTAGTTTAGGGAACCACAGCCATGCATATTACTTTACTGAAGAAATGTCCTCTTTTCTTTGGAAATGTCATTATTTCTTATTGCTTTCTTTTTAAGTTACAGTGATCAAAATGACCCATGGTTGTGATAAATGACAGCTTGGCAGAAAGTAGGCAAAGGTTACTATCCTAAAATATCTGTGAACTTACTATATTTTGAAGGAAGCTTGTGAAACATCTCTGGATTTCCATGAGCTGTATCATTAAGTATGCATCTATTAACATTCTCCAAAGGCTGATCTGTCTATTAAGAGGCATATCAAGTACTCTGAGAAGTAGCAAGTGGAATAGAAGTCCCTATTTAGAGCTCCTAATACTTCCTGCTTCATAGTATATAAAAATATACTGTAGATACAATGATAAACTTTTATAAGGATTAATATCTTTGGCCTAACATGGAAGAGACTAAAAACTTCAGGGTTCATATAGGTAAGTTATTTTGAAACAACAGGTGGGAAGATTCTGAAATTTTTGGAGTGTTTTGCAAAGAGCTGAATCATAGACTGTAGGCTAAACCAAAGGCAGATGTGAAACTAGAAAAAGGAAAGAGAGATAATGATCAGTCTGAGTTGAGTATACGTGTTAACACGTAACAAATCATCTGTCTTGGGAATGATGTAATCCGTAAATTTGATGTCCTTCGTATATGGCCCCAACAATGATTAGTGCTTTAGTGCTTTAGTCAGGATGGAAATTTCCACTAGATGAGCAATATAATCAATGATTAATATGAGGACGTTAATAGCAACTTGACATTGGAAATATTGATTGAATGAAATTCAAAATGGCAGTGGAATAAATGGAAGCTACACTAACCAACTGCCAGGACCAAACTGGAGTTACAACTAAATTATAGAAACATCATCCAAATAACCAACTGAACACCAGCTGGAGTTAAGCCTTATAACCAAGGACAAATGGAAGAAACCACTTCATTAAAACATGACTGGTAGGAAGTATGGAAGTGTGAGAAGAAGCGTTAGCTTCTCACAGCAGGCAGCTGAAGTTCCAAAGGGATATTTCACTGGCCAGGGTGGGGGCTTTCCCCTGAGAAATGTGGGGTCTAAACCCCAAGATAGGCTCCCCAGCCTACAGCACCAGAGCCAGAAAAGGAATCCAGATAACATTCAGATGTGGAAAGTAGTCGGGTTTCTTTCTTTCAGGGAGAGATGGCTAGAAATGCAGACATCCTCTTAAAGGACAAATGCACAAAAGTTTGTTTGCAGCCACTTACCTTGGGCTCAGGTGGAAGGAGGGCAGAGCAAACTGGAGATGTGCAAGGACAATCTGAGGGTGGTGGCTCTGCGGAGAGAGCTGAAGGGTCAGCCAGCAGGATACTTGTGCTCAGTCAATCCCCCCAACCCCCATAACACAGAAGCGAAATTTCCAGGCAGAGCACACCCTTCCATGTGGCATCAGTCTGGGGGGAAGCAATAGCCCCACCTAGAGAAATCCCTCTGCCCCACCCTGTGGAGCTTAAGCCATGATGCTGAGTACAGCTGGAAGCTCTTTCAGTGATTAAACCTAACAGACAGACAGGTAGATCTCTGGGTGTTTTGAGACTTTAGTTGGCATGCCCCAGAAACTGCTGTTAAAAGCTGGCCTTGGCACAGAGTATGGTCCTTACTGCATGCACCCATGCCCAGCAGAGGAAGCAACAAACTGTGTATCACTGATATCTCCATTAGGTGCACAGGGCCAGTCACAGGCAGTGTCTGACATAGACCTTGACCAGAGTCTTTGCAGTTATACCTAATACATAGAAAAAACACAAAGAAGCAGCCAAAAGGAAAAGACTTTAAAAAAGTCTCCAAATAAAAGAATGAGAGAATTCTTTAGAAGAAGAGCCAAATGAAATGGAGGCAAGCAATTTGTGAGATATAGAGCTTAGAATAATGATCATAAGGACACTCAAAAGCATGAAAAAAGACATAGAACCTATAAAAAAGGACAAGTCAAAAAAAAAGGAATGCAATGTCTGAAATAAATAATACACTGGAGGTATTAAAGTGTAGATTAGATGAAGCAGAGGTTCAAATCAATGATTTAGAAGATGAGGTAGAAAAAAACACCCAAGCAGAAGGGCATTAAATATGTATCTATCAATAATCACCTTAAATATAAATGGCTTAAATGCTCCAATCAAAATGCATAGGGTAGCTGAATGGATAAGAAGAAAAGACCCAACACATACTGTCCAAAGGAGACCCACCTCAGAAAGAGATACAGATTAAAAATAAAGGATTGAAAAAGATATTTTATGCAAATGGAAGACAAAAAAAGCTGGGTAGTAACAACTATATCTGACAAAAAGGACTGTACAACCAAGGCTGTAGTAAGAGATAGAGAAGGCCACCACATAATAATAAAGAGACAATCCACAAGAGTGTATAACCCTAGTGAACATTTATGCACCCAACATAAGAGCATTTCAATATGTAAAGCAAATCTTTACACATCAAAGATACCTTGAAACAAATAAAATTGATAAAACAACAAAGCAAAATCTGTGGGACACAGGGAAAGTAGTTCTAAGAGAGAAATTCATCGCATTATAGGCCAAACTCTATAAACAACAAAAAGCTCAAATGTACAATCCAACTTTACACTTAAAGGAAATTGAAAAAGAACCACAAACAAAGCCCAGAGTGAGTAAAAGGAAGGAAATAATAAAGATCAGAGCAGAAATAAACAAAATAAAGTCTAAAAAAAATACAAAATATCAATGAATCCAAAAGCTAGTTGTTTGAGAGGATAACAATATTGACAAACCTTTAACCAGACTCACTAAGAAAGAGAGAGGACTCAAATAAATAAATCAGAAATGAAAGAGGAAAGCCAACAACTGACACCAAAGAAATACAAAAGATTATAAGAAAATATTATGAACAACTATATGTCAAGAATTTGTACAACTTGGATGCAATGGATACATTTCTAGAAACATACAATCTTCCAAAACTAAATGAGGAAGAATCAAAGAATCTGAATAGACAGATTGCACCTCATGGAATTAAAGCAGTAATCAAAAACGTCCCAGCAAACAAAAGCCCCAGACCAGATGGCTTCACAGTAAATTTTTCCAAATATTCTGAAAAGAACTAACAAGTCTCCTTCTCAAACTATTCCAAAAAATTCAAGAGGAGGGAAGTCTCACAAGCTCATGTTACGAGGCCATCATTATCCTACTTCCAAAGCCAAATAAAGACACACAAAGAAAGAAAATTACAGGCCAATATCCCTGATGAACATAGATGCAAAAATCCTCAACAAAATATTAGCAAACTAAACATAACAATACATCAAAAAGATCAAACAATATGATCAAGTGTAATTTATTCCAGGAATGCAAGGCTGGTACACTATTTGCAAATCAATGAATGTGATTCACCACCTAAACAAAACAAAGGATAAAATTCACATGCTCATATCAATAGATGCAGAAAAAGCTTTCAGTAAAATCCAGCACCCATTTATGATAAAAACTCTCAGCAAAGTGGGAATAGAGGAAACATACCCAAACATAATAAAGGCAACAAATGACAAACCAACTGCCAACATCATACTCAATGGGCAAAAACTACAAGCATTCCCTTTAAAATCAGGAACATGACAGGGGTATCTTCTTTCAACTCTCTTATTCAACATAGTACTGCAAGTGCTAGCCACAGCAATCAGACAAGAAGAAGAAATAAAAGGCATCCAGATTGGAATGGAAGAAGTAAAACTATCATTACTTGCAGATGACATGATACTATAAATACAGAACCCTAAAGATTCCACCAAGAAAGTATTAGAACTGATGAATTCAGTAAAGTAGCAGGGTAAAAAATTAATATCCAGAAATCAGTTGTATTTTTAGACATCAATAATAAGTATCAGGGAAATTAAGGAAAAAAATCCCATTTACAATTGCTTCAGAAAGAATACAATACCTAGGAATAAATTTAATGAAGGATGTAAAAGACCTGCACTCAGAAAATTATAAGACACTGAAGTAAGAAATTGAAGAAGATACAAAAAAGTGTAAGCATATGCCATGTTCATGGATAGAAAGAATTAACATCATTAAAATGTCCATACTACCCAAAGAAGTCTATTGATTCAACACAATTCCAATCAAGATACCAATGACATACTTCACAGAAATAGAACAAATATTCTGTAAATTTATATAGAACAACAACACATAGCAACAACAATCCTGAGAAAGAACAAAGTTGGAGGAATCATGCTACCTAATATCAAACTATACTATAGGGCCATAGTAATCAAAACAGCCTGATACTGGCATAGAACAGACACACAGATCAATGGAACAGAATAGAGACCCCAGATATAAACCCACACCTTTATAGTCAATTAATATTTGACAGAGGAAAGAAGCACATACAATGGGCTAAAGATAGTCTATTCAATAAATGGTGTTGGGGAAAATTGTACAGATTGCAAAAAAAGAAACGGCCGTTTTCTTAAAACATACACAAGAATAAATTCAAAATGCATTGAAGACTTAAATGTTAGACTTGAAACCATAAAAATTATAAAAGAAAGCATATGCAATAAAATCTTGAACACTGCTCATAGCAATATTTTTTCTGATATATTTGTTCGGGCAATGAAAACACACAAAAAAATGGGACCACACTAAAGGAAAAAGTTTTTGCATAACAAAAAAATCAACCAAATGAAAAGGGAACCTTCTAAATAGGATAACATATTTACTTACACTTCTGATAATGGATTAATACACAAAATTGATAAAGAACTTATACAGCTCAACACCAAAGAAACAAATAATCCAATTAAAAAATGAGGAAAGAGCCTGAACAGGCCTTTCTCCAAAGAGGACATACAGATGGCCAATAGACATATGAAAAGATGCTTAACATCACTAATCATCAGAGAAATGATAATTAAAACCACAATGCGATATCACCTCACACCTGTCAGAATGGCATCAATAAGTCAACAAAAAACAAGTGCTGGCAAGGATGTGGAGAAAGGGGAACCACTCCATACTGTTGGTGGGAATGCAGATTGGTATAAGCATTAGGGAGATACCTCAAAAATTTAAAATGGAACTGGCTTATGATCCAGAAATTCTGTCTGGGATTTATCTGGACAAACTTGAAATACTAATTTGAAAGAATATAAGCAACCCTACATTCATTGCAGCATTGTTTAAACTACCCAAGATAAGGAAGCAGCCAAAGTGTCCATCAGTAGATGAGTGGATAAAACAACTATGGGACATTTACACAATGTAATACTACTTGGCCATACAAAAGAAGAAAATTTTACCCTTGGGACAACATGGATGGAACATTATGCTAAGTGAAATAAGGCAGTCAGGGAAAAACATATACAATATGATTTAACTCAAGTGGAATCTATTGAACAAACTGGGCTAATAAACAAAATAGAGACAGACTCAGAGATAGAGAGCAGGCTGGCAGCCCTGGGTGGGGGATGGTGGGTAGAGAGACTGAGCAAAAAGAAAAAGGACTCATTGACCCAGACAACACTGTAGTGATGGCGTGGAGGGGGTGGGGTGAATGGAGGTAGAAGAGGGTGTAAGGGCAAACATAGTAGTAGGAAAATCATACAAAAAAACTATTAAAAAGTAATAATAAATTTTATAAAGGAGAAAATATTGACTGGACTCATTTGAAGAGTCAGTCCAAGGGATGATTTTTATCTACAGGTGAAAATCTGACACCTGATGTTCCACCAATTTTTCTGTGACACTAAAATCAACTAGTTTTAGCTATGTTTGAGCATCAGTGATACGTGAATGTAACATTCTATATTTTTGTAATAAAATCTTTAAAGGATAGCAGTGTTTTTTTCTTTTCCAGTAAAGTGGAGTGGTTTGTTATAGACAAACTTTCCCCTGAGAATTAGAAATGCTGGACAATAGATAAAACCATCAGTTTGAAAATGTTAGGGAACTACAAGGCCATCAAGGGCTTTGAGGGGTCTAGATTCCTAGGAGAAGATGCACTGGATAAATTTAAAAACCTCTTTAAATCTTCTAGGTCTGTAACCAACCAAACTGGGGCTTGGCCATGTGGTGCCTTGAAATGTGACCCAGCAATTAGTGTTGAAGGAAAAGGTTTTTATTTACAGGATTCCAAAGATGGGGAGGGGAGGGGTGGTGAGAACACTCCTGCTCAGAGCCCTCCTTTCCCCTGAGACCCTGCAGTTCCCCTGCTCTCTAAAAGGCTATAAGCCAAAACCATGCCCACAGTCTCCCCATATCCTTATCTGTTCTTAAGCCAGCTGCATAAACAGGTTTCCATCCTCTCTGGAATGTGCACTTGTGGGTTTCAGAGTCGCCATCATCTTACAGCAGCTCTCCCCTTCAGGGTCTGGGGTACTTTGCTCTCAGCCTGCGTGTGGTGGTTCAGGGAAACATGTGCCGTGTTGCACTGGATCATGCTGGAGTCCAGGGAGGCACACGTCCAAAGACAGTGGCTTCTCCGCACGTCCTCCAGAGAAGCAGAAGTCTGCAGCTCAGCATTCCTGGTCACAGTTCAGTTCAGCTCCAAGCATCTCCCATGAATCTGTGGTTGGTTAGGCAGGTGCTGCACAGCTCCCTCAGCTCTGCTCTGTCCTCACACAGCTCCATCAGCATTCTCTTTACACCCTTTTCTCCTGCATGGCTTCTTCCTTCTCTTTCAGACCTCATAGTGGAATCCCTCACACCAGACCACATAACCTCTTTCCTTACTATCCCAGGCCACATGACAGAGTCTGCTTCTTCCTCACTACCCCCAGGCTGCATAGAGGAATCCCCTTCTCTTTTAGTCCACCCTTATTTTTAAATGCTCGGCCTGGAACTTCCTATGTGACCTCATATCCAGCCCCTCCTATGATGTGCTACTTTTGCCAGTTCCCCCATATCTTTTACCTTCTTTTGGCTGCATCTTTAGTCAGGGAAGAGTTCTCAATGATCCAGGGGCATCCAGGTTCTGCTTCTTGTGCAGGCACTGTATAAGCTCCCCTGGCTATGTCATGAGTCATTGAATGCTCTGAAAGTCACATACACCTTTTGCCAGGGGTGGCAGTATAGCTATTAACTTGCCATGGTTATACAAAGTATCTTAAATGCTGTATCATCATCCACTGTCCCTTCCCCCAGTCAATGTTTGTGGGGAATATGCTCTGCTATTTTCGCGGACCCCTACTCTGCACTCCATTACTGGTCCTATCTCCCAGATCCTACAATTTACCATGGACATGAGCTCAGCACCATTTCATCAATAAGCTTAGCTGATACCTGAGCCTCTCCCAAGGTAAATGGTAGTCCCTAGCATGGACTCAATTGTACCTGATGTAGTATGAGCCACTGCAGCTATGACACCGGGCCCCACTGTAAACATCAAGCATCTGATTTCTATCAGTTCTGGAGATGAATGAAGGAACATGCCGCAGGGTGTGGGATGTTGTTAACCTAGCGGGTCTGAAGAGGCCAGTTGAAAATCTGGAAATGCATAGATGTTAATGTCTTGTAAAGTTTGACCAATTAAATTTATGTCAGGAGGGAGCCATTGCGTACATTCCTCTCTCTTTTTGCTTCTAATACACTATTTCAAGACAGTGTGTTTATACACAGTGAGCTGTGTCTCTTGAAGAAGCTGTGGTCATCCGCAGAAACACACTAGTTTGTATTTGCTTCTTTTATGCTCCCCCTTTTTTTTTTTAACTATTTCAAGTTATACCTCCAGTAAATAACCTTTACCTCAGGATTTCTTTTCTGAGAAACAGAAGATAAGACAGGATAAAAGTCTAGGGAAGTGAGCTCAATTTGGCTCTATTTTCTCCTTTTAGGCATTTATCTGTTTATAAGTAGAAGCCAAGAGGCTGAGAAGCGAAGTAGACTTTCCAGCAGCCTTACCGTAATTCTAGACATCTTCTCACAAATAATGAAGACTGGCATCAAATCAACTAAAACTTTGATTGAATAAAAATTAATTTTCCTTTTATCTAATTGCCAAATAAAAATGAATTGTCTCTGGAAGATAACATTTTTTAGAGTCTTAAAATACCTCTACAATTTACTACAATATATATTGTGTAGTGCCAGTCAAAAATTACTAGACATACCAGGAGATGAGACCACAGGACTAGAAAGCAAGAATAAAAGCAGATTATAGAAAAACCCTCACTGGAGGTGCAAATATTGGAGTTATTATACACAGACTTTAAAATGACAATAATAGATGCGCCAAGACAAAAAAAAAAATGGCCCAAATGAAAGAACAGATCAAAGTTCCAGGAAAAATACAACTAAGCGACAAAGGGATAGCCAACCTATCAGATGCACAATTCAAAACACTGGTAATCAGGATGCTCACAGAATTGGTTGAATATGGTCGCAAATTAGAGGAAAAAATGAAGGCTATGCTAAATGAAATAAAGGGAAATATACAGGGAACTAACAGTGATGGGAGGGAAACCAAGACTCAAATCAACAGTTTGGACCAGAAGGAAGAAATAAACAGTCGACCAGAACAGAATGAAGAAACAAGAATTCAAAAAAATGAGGAGAGGCTTGGGAGCCTCCAGGACTTCTTTAAACATTCCAACATCTAAATCATAGGGGCACCAGAAGGAGAAGAGGAAGAGCAAGAAATTGAAAACTTATTTGGACAAATAATGAAGGAGAATGTCCCCAATCTGGCAAAGGAAATAGACTTTCAGGAAGTCTATTTTTTCTCTCCCATGTGAGGAGCTGTGTTTCCTTCCCTCTGACTCTGCCTTGTAGGACTCTGACTGGCTAGCCTGGGTGCCTCCCAAACCTGGACCTGATCTGGACTCTTGGGGCTCATGTTTGTTACCCCCAGTTCTCTTATGTGATGTTATTGCTAATTGTTTCTGAGTGATTATTATTGTTATTAGGTAGTATCGATTTAGATTCAATCTGCATTAAAAAAACCTGGGTGAATAGCATAGTCACCTGTGTTGGCCCACTGTTATTTCTCAGTGCTGATGTCACCTGTAGGGTTGGTGGTCGTATAGAGAGCCAGGTGCTTTGGTTCTTAAGGCCTGGGTCACACAACACAAGTGGGGTCCAAATGCTGACTTATAGGGAAGACTCTATCACACAACATATACTTGAGGCAAGCCAAACTCATGACAATTACTGGGAAGCAGAATCTCAATGGATTGAGAAATACTCCAGGGAATGGCAGTTTTGTACCTCATTTTATACATTAGAATCAAAGGGGAAAACTTAAGGGGGTTACCTGAAATCCGTTGGTGATAGATTAGAGAGATGGGAAAAAGCAAAATGGGGAAATCTCTGGGATTGGTTAAAAAGGTCAATAGATACCTCTTTTACACAGGCGGGTTAATATGATAACAGTAACAATGAGGGATTCTGTGTTCTCCTACTCTGGTGCAGTGATTGTGCTCTGAAGGGTCTGGAAATAGGAAGTTACCTTGACATTCCAGAGATATGTTATCATAGATGCAAAAAGACAATAGACAGGCTCAGCTAAAGTAAAGATTGACCTTTTTAAAGATTGACCAGCCTACGACATGACTTCCTGCCATGACTCCCTTTTAGTTAGAAAGTTTTTAATTTCAGATCATCCTCTGTGGTTACTGTAGGTCTCTGAGCTTGTACGGCTGCCATGCATGCTTCCCTCTGAGCTCATCAGGTTTAGTATATGGCTTGTTTTTCATCCACAGTTTATCGTATTTTGCCATGTATAATGCATAGCCATATTTTTGTGCACATTATACAAAAGATTACTGTACCCATTATTTTACCCATGGCATGTAAACATTATACCCACATAAAATGTGTATCCTTATTTTTCCCTCATAATTTGGGCAAAAAAATATGCATTATATGTGGCAAACTATGGGGTATATTATTCTTGTAGTTTGCTTTAGAGTTCACAAATTTCCTTGTCAGATAATATTTCATTTGAATAGCCTAGATGTTGAATATAATCATGTAAACACACACACAAATATTTGGATATTTGTTTTATATAAATCTGTCTCTGCTTTTTGGATAATCCCTTGAGAATGCAACTTCTCAAGGTAACAGAGAAGTTAATAGAACTTCCCAATAGTGAGCCTAGGAAGAATTGATGAGCTTCCAACCATGAAGGAGGCATAGGTAGATACACTTTGATTCCTTGTACAACCAGAAGAAGGACAACAACAAATTTAAAAACAAAAAACAACCAGAACTGTCAAAAAAACAAACTGTACGGAAGTCCAACAACCAAAGAGTTAAAGAAACATTCATCCAGTCTGGTAGGAGGGGTGGAGATGGGCAGCCAGGGCAGAGAGGATGCACAGCAAGGAAGTGGCTGGCAGAATGGGCAGTCCCACATTAGTGTGCAGATAAGCTGGGAGGAACAACTGGTGATTGAGATAGACCATGCAACCCAGGGTTCCAGTGCAGGGAAATAAAGTCTCAAAACCTCTGGCTATAAAAATCTGTGGGGGTTGTGGTGGCAGAAGAAATTCCCAGTCTCACAGAAGAGCCCATTGGAGGGGCCCACAAAATTCTAGAATATACACAAGCCCATCCACCCAGGAATCAGCACCAGGGCAGCACCTGAAAGGGCACAATCTGTTTGTGGGAAGTGAAGGAAGTGACTGAAAGTGGGGTGAGAGCTGAGCAAATGGCATTACTCCCTCTCTGACACCTCCCCCACATACAGTGCCAAAACAAACCAAAGTGGGTTGCCCTACACTGGAAAATACCTAAGTCTCTTCTTTTTACAATGTAACATGTACACCAAGAAATATGGTCCAAATGAAAGGACAGATCAAAACTCCAGAAAAAGCACTAAGCAATGAGGTGATAACCAACATTTCAGATGCAGAGTTCAAAACACTGGAAATCAGGATGCTCACAGAAATGGTTGAGTGTGGTTGCAAAATAGAGGAAGAGTGAAAGCTATGTAAAGTGAAATAAAGAAAAATATACTAGGAACCAACAGTGAAGGGAAGGAAACTGGGACTCAAATCAATGATTTGGAACAGAAGGAAGAAATAAATATCCAATCAGAAGAGAATGAAGAAACAAGAATTCAAAAAGATGAGAAGAAGCTGAGGAACCTCTGGGACAACTTTAAACATTCCATCATCTGAGTCATAGGGGTGTCAGAAGGAGAAGAGGAAGAGCAAGAAATTGAAAATGTATTTGAAAAAACAACAAAGGAAAACTTCCCCAACCTGGTGAAGGAACTAGACATGCAAGTCCAGGAAGCTCAGAGAGTCCCAAAGAAGTTCAATCCAAGGAGAAACACACCAAGACACATCATAAGTAAATTACCCAAGATCAAAGATAAGGAGAGAATCTTAAAAGCAGCGAGAGAAAAGGAGAGAGTTATCTACAAAGGAGTTCCCATAATACTATCAGTTGATTTATCAGAAGAAAACTTATAGGCAAAAAGGGCTGAAAGAAGTATTCAAAGTCATGAAAAGCAAGGACATACAACCTAGATTACTCTATCCAGCAAAGCTATCATTTAGAATGGGAGCCCAGATAAAGTGCTTCCCAGACAAGGTAAAGTTAGAGGAGTCCACCATCACCAAGCCCTTATTATATGAAAGGCTATAAAGGTACTTATCCAAGAAAAAGAAGATCAAAAGTATGAACAGTAAAATGACAACAAACTCACAACTATTAACTGAACCTAAAAATAAAAAGAAAAAACAAACTAAACAAACAACTAGAATAGGAACAGAATCACAGAAATGGAGATCACATGGAGGGTTATCAGCAGGTAGGGGGGTGGGGAGAAAATGGGGGGAAGAGTTACAGGGAATAAGAAGCATAACTGGTAGGCACAAAGTAGACAGGAGGAGGTTAAGAATTGTATAGGAAATGGAGAAGCCAAAGAACTTATATGTACGACCCATGGACATGAACTTAGGGGAAGAATGCTGGAGGGAAGGGTGGTGCAGAGCAGGGAGGGATAAAGTAGAGAAAAAAATGGGATAACTGTAATAGCATAATCAATAAAATATAATTTAAAAAATAACGAGCCTTGGAATACATGCTAGAGCTCAAAGTGTGGAATGCAGCTGAAGTAGGAAAATAACCTGTTTCACTCAAAGTAAAATGTAGCTGTTTTAAATTTTAATTTTTCTACATCAAATCAATCTGTTCTCACCACACACATCTATCAAGGTTGAAAGAAAATCCAATTTTTATCTGTCAGAAAATTTCATTATATTCATGAAGTAGGTGGGTGGGACCCATTTTCTATATCAAGATTCTGTAAAAGATCCTGGGGCCTATTGGAAATCTGAGATGGACTTCTGAGCTTGATTTTCATTGTCACTGTCAAAATGTTCATTGTCCAGACTGAGCTGTCTATGCCACACCAAACTTCGCAGCCAGGAACCTCACTGCCGCTGGGCCAGGCAGGCATCCCCCGTGTGAGAAGTGGGCAGCCCCAGCACTTGTGCGTTCTTTCATACAGCTCCCCTCTCTGGAGTCCAGCCACTGCACTCTTTTTCAACCTTGACCTTTTCTGACAGTTCAACTCCTAGACTCCATTCTAGGGTTTTGAAAATAAATCTTTAACTTTTTTTTTTGGCTTTTATATACTTCTTTAAGTTTTGTTTTTCAATTAAGGTTTACATTTAATAGTATTTTGTATTAGTATCAAGTGTAAAGCTTAGACAATCATATACAAAGTTTTTCCCCCAATATTTCTAGTACCCATCTGACACCATATATAGTTATTACAATATTATTGACTACATTCCCAGTGGAGTACTTTACACCCCCTTGACTATTTCTAACTACCAATTAGTACTTTTTAATTTCCTTCATCTTTTTCATCCAGCCCTCCTACACTATCCACCCCCTGCCCTGCTTTAAGTCTGTTTCTGTTTTATTTGTTTGTTTTGTTCTTTAGATTCCACATATAAGTAAAAACATATGGTATTTTTCTTTCTTTGGCTGACTTATTTCACTTAGCATAATAGGTCCATCCATACTGTTGCAAATGGTAATATTCTTTTTTTATGACCAAGTAGTATTCCATCATGTACCATAGCTTTATTTTATCTACTCATTTACTAATGGGCACTTGGGTTGCTTCCATATCTTGGCTATTGTAAATAACACTGCAATCAACATAGAGGTGCTTATGTTCATTCAAATTAGTGTTTTGGGGATTCTTTGGCTATATAGATAGAAATGGAATTGCTGGGTCATAAAGCAGTTCCACTTTTAATTTTTTAGGAAATTCCATGCTGTTTTCCACAGTGGCTGCACCAGTCTGCATTCCCACCAACCGTGCACAAAGTTTTCTTTTTTCCTTTTCTCTACATCCTCGCCAATACTTATTTGTTGATTTATTGATGATAGCCATTCTGACAAAAGCCTTTTAACTTTTTTCCTAGAAAAAGTGAAGCTTGGACTCTCAATATCCAAAACCTGGCCAACACTTTTAAGAACAGGAAAAAAAAAATGTTTCAGAGCTCATATCTAAGAAACATGCACACACACACACACACACACACAGTAACAGGAATGCTGTTAGGAGAACCTGAGGGATTTATTACCAAAATACTTTGGGCAGTGCCCTGGGAACATCTCAAAACTGTTTGTGACACAGTTTAATCAGGCATGTATGGGTATGAGTATGGAAATGTCCAGCAAATAGGTTGTGGGTGCTCTTGCTGAGGCAGAACTTTGACTTTATCCTATAGTTACAGGCTTGTGTGGCGGGGTTTTCCCCAAGGAACAAGATTACCCTTTTAAAAGCTGTGGTGGGGAGGCCCAGCTGGTGTAGCTCAGTGGATTGAGCGCGGGCTGGGAACCAGAGGGTCCCGGTTCGATTCCAGTCGGGGCACATGCCTGGGTTGCAGGCCAGGTCCCCAATTAAGGCCATGTGAGAGGCAACCATACATTGCTCTTTATCCCTCCCTCTCTCTGAAAAATAAATAAAAGCTGTGGAAATAAAAGCTGTGGTGGGGGGAAATGCAGACCCATGTGTGAAATAATTCCTTAGGAGTTTACTCAGGGTTGGTGTGGTCTGAGATAAGGCTGGTGTGTATTGGGGTTGATGCTAATATAACAGGCTTAAAAATTACAGTCATTACACCAGTGAGTGAACCTCACCAACATTTCAGCTATTGTGCTAAGTGCTTTATGTTCATCGAGTCAGTGATTTTACAGGTAGAATAACTGGGGCAAGTAAGCCTTCGAGTAGTTACTAAATAGCAGAATGGGGATTCAAATCCAAGTCTAAACCCAAAGGCTTTATGTTACTATTATTCCTCATTTATTCTTAAGAACAGAGCCAGTTCTATTCCCTTCTTCTTACAAAGCAGAATGCACTAGAGACTGTGGGCCCTGGAACTGGAGTTAGAGATGGATTTAAACATTCAAGGACCAGTTGGTAGAGAATGCAAATCTTATATGAGCTGGGCAAGAAAGAGGTAATTTACTGCCAGCAATGGATTTGGATTTAAAAAAAAATTAAAAATTGTTAAATTGCCTGCATACTTATTTGGATATTAGGCAGAAATTTATGTTTCCTGTATGGGGATAGTAGCAACAAATTTTCAGTATTCTTAAACAAATAAAATGTGACTCCTCTTTGTTTCGGGCAATTATATCTGCTGATCTCTTGCCTCATCTTAAAAAAACAAACAGAAAAGTTTTAGTAATTATAAAATATAAGCATTCTATAAATGTATTTAAAACCATTGAATTGTACACTTTGAACAAATGTCATATGTAAATTATATCTCACTTTGTTTTTAACAATTTATTCTTCCTTGATTGATGTGGCTTCCTTCCTCTTCCTTGATTGATGTGGCTAATCCTCTATAATTTTGGTGATGGAAGACTTCCAAACTCTTTTTATGAAGCCAGCATCATCCTAATCCCAAAACAAGATAAAGACACAACAAAGAAAGAAAAATTCAGGCAAATATTGCTGATGAACACAGACGCTAAAATCCTCAACAAAATATTGGCAAACCGCATCCAGCAATACATTAAAAAGATCATACACCATGACCAAGTGGGATTCATCCCAGGGATGCAAGGATGGTACAATATTCACAAATCAATAAGTGTAATACATCACATAAACAAAAGCAAAGACAAAAATCACATGATCATATCAATAGATGTAGAAAAAGCATTTGATAAGGTATAGCACCCATTTATGATAAAACCACTCAGCGAAGTGGAAATAGAAGGAGCATTCCTCAACATAATAAAGGCCATATATGAGAGACCTACAACCAACATCATACTCAATGGGCAAAAGGTAAAATCTTTCCCACTAAGATCAGGTGATAAGTTTGTCCACTATCACCACTTCTATTCAACTTAGTACTGGAAGTTTTAGCCACAGCAATCAGACAAGAAAAGGAAATAAAAGGCATCCAAATTGGAAAGGAGGAAACAAAAATGTCATTGTTTGCAGATGACATGATAGTGTACATAGAAAATCCTATAGACTCCACCAAAAAACTACTCAACTTAATAAATAAATTTGGCAAAACAGCGGGATACAAAATCAATATACAGAAATCAAAAGCATTTTTGTATACCAACAATGAAATATCAGAAGCAGAAATCGGGAAAAAAATCCCATTTGATATAGCAACAAAAAAAATAAAATACCTAGGAATAAACCTAACCAAGGAGGTAAAAGACCTGTACTCAGAAAACTACACAACACTGAAGAAAGAAATCATGGAAGACAGAAACAAATGGAAACATATACCATGCTCGTGGATCAGAAGAATCAACATCATCAAAATGTCCATACTACCCAAAGCAATTTATCGATTCAATGCAATCCCTATCAAAGTACCAAAGGCATATTTCACAGATATAGAACAAACACTTCAAAAATTTATATGGAACCATGAATGACCCTGAATATCTGCTGCAATTTTGAGAAAGAAGAGCAAAGTAGGAGGGATCACAATACCTGATATCAAACTGTATTACAAGGCCACTGTAATCAAAGCAGCCTGGTACTAACATAAAAACAGATAGACCAATGGAATTGAATAGAGAGCCCAGAAATAAACCTAAGTCTCTATGGCCAATTAATTTTCGACAAAGGGAGCAGCAGCATAAAATGGAGTAAAAATAGCCTCTTCAACAAATGGTGTTGGGAAATCTGGATGGCTACATGCAAAAAAATGAAACTTGAGCACCAACTTAAACCATACACAAAAACAAATTCAAGGTGGATAAAAAAAACTTAAATATAAGTCGTGACACAACAAAAGTCCTAGAGGAAAACATTGGTAGGAAAATCTCAGACCTTCCACACAGCAGCATCTTCACTGATATGTTCCCTAGAACAAGGGACATAAAGGAAAGAATGAACAAATGGGACCTCATCATAATAAAAAGCTTCTGCATGGCCAAAGAAAACAGTATTAAAATAAAAAGAGAACCAACCATATGGAAAAACATATTTGCCGATGATACCTCAGACAAGGGTTTGATCTCCAAAATATATGACGAACTCATATGACTTCACTCCAGGAAGACCAAAAAAAAAAAAAATTAAAAAATGGGAAAAAGACTTGAGCAGACATTTCTCCAAGGAGGAGATACAGAGGGCCCAGAGACATATGAAAAGATGCTCAGCATCACTAGCCATCAGAGAGATGCAAATTAAAACCACAATGAGATACCACCTCACACTGGTCATTAAGGCCATCATAAACAAAGCAACAGATAAGTGTTGGAGAGGATGCGGAGAAAAGGGAACCCTAGTGCTCTGTCGGTGGGAATGCAGACTGGTGCAGCCACTGTGGAAAACAGTATGGAACTACCTCAGAAAACTAAAAATGGAACTGCCTTTTGACCCAGCAATTCCACTGCTGGGATTATACCCTAAGATCCCTGAAACACCAATCCAAAAGAATCTATGCACCCCAATGTTCATAGCAGCACAATTTACAATAGCCAAGTGCTGGAAGCAACCTAAGTGCCCATCAGTAAATGAATGGAACAGGAAACTATGGTACATTTACACAATGAAATTCTACACAGCAGAGAGGAAGAAGGAGCTTATACCCTTTGTGACAGCATGTATGGAACTGGAGAGCATTATGCTAAGTGAAATAAGCCAGGATGTGAGGCATAAATACCACATGATCTCACCTTTAACGGGAACATAATCTACA
Source organism: Micronycteris hirsuta (assembly GCA_004026765.1). NCBI lineage: Eukaryota > Metazoa > Chordata > Mammalia > Chiroptera > Phyllostomidae > Micronycteris > Micronycteris hirsuta. The sequence goes on along the minus strand of PVJI01009700.1, from coordinate 17,586 downwards.
AAAGAAAAAAGCAAGCAAAATATAACCAGAGACATTGAAATTAAGAACAATCTAACAATAGCCAGAGGGGAGTGGGGAGAGGACTGTGGGGAGAAGGGTTTTCAGGAACTACTATAAAGGACACACAGACAAAACCAAGGGAGAGTGTGGAAGCAAGGGAGGGAGGTGGGTTTGGATGGGGTGGGGGAGGAGGGAAGGGGAGAAAATGCAGACAACTGTAATTGAACAACAATAAAGTAATTTAATTTTTTTAATAAAATAAAGTAAATAAATAAAACAATGGCAGAACCAAAAAAAAAATTAAATCTCTCCATTTACAACAAGTGGATCGTGTTATGCTAAGTGACATAAGAAAGACAAATATCACATGATTTCAGTTGTATGTGGAATCAAGAAGAAGGGGAAGAAGAATAAGGAGGGGAAGAAGGAGAAGGAGAGGAAGGAGAAGGAGGAAGTGGAGGAGGAAAAGAAGAAGGAGAAGGAGGAGAAGGAGAAAAGAACGGAAGAAAACCAAGCTGATAAATAGAGAACAGATTGGTAGTTTACCAGAAGCAGGGTGTGCAAGGTAGACAAAATGGGTGAAGTATGTCAGAATATACAGCTCTCCAGTAATAAAATAAATTAATCATGGGGATGTAATGTTTAGCATAATGACCATAGTTAATAATACTGCACTGCATATTTGAAAGTTACTAAGAGTAGATTTAAAATGTTCTTATCACAAGAAAGAGAAATTTGTAACTACGTAGAGCAATGCATGTTAGCCAGACTTATTGTGGTCGCCATTGCACAATATATACACATATCAAATTACTATATCGCACACATGAAACTAACATCATGTGATATGTCAATTATACCTTAAAAGAAAAAGAAGCAGGAACAGGAGGAGAGGAGCTGAGGAGGGATAATAGAACCCAAGGAAAGGGCCTGGGTGCCTGGCACTTAGAGCCACCGTACATCCTGGACCGCCTACCAGCATCTTTACAGAAACAACACGCTCACATCTATTTCTGTCTATTACACTGAGAACCAGCCCAGCGGGGTTCATTGGGGTCTGCAGGACTCCATGCTGCTGAAAGTCAGTGGTGTGTCACTAATTTTATCCCACCTGCAAGAATAGTTCACTTTGGTTGACATGATCACAGTTTATAATAAAGGTCCCGCAGCCTGGACATATTTTAATAATAATAAAAAATCCCCTATAATTTTGGAAGAGTTCAGCTAGTATTGCTTACTTTCCCCCTGTATACAAAGAAGTTTTCTGCAAGTAAATATTTTAAAGATAAAGTATTGCTAACTCTTGGTTAAGGTAAAATGAAACACATTTTTATAAACTTTCTAGTATTTTAAAATAATAAAAATAATGAAATACTTCCCTTACTTTTCTTTCTTACTGCCCACCCCCTGCCCCATGAGTAGTACAGTTCCCTCTCTCTTTGTTGTGATAAAGATGTTTATAGCATCTCCAAGCAACTAAGACAATACTGAAGACTTTAAAAATATAAGCATCCCACTTTCCACATTGCATTGAATGTTAGTACAAATGTCCATCAGTGTTTGTTATTTGGCTGTTACATTCACTCTATGAATTTGAATAAGAATTAGTTTATTTAAAAAATAGAATACATTTAAAAAGAGAGTGGGAAATTAATGTGACTTTTGCCTTAGGCACTGGGGAGTTTAAAAATTAAGACTCCAGAGTAAATTGTGGCAATATAGACTTAAACAATGTTTTACTCTTATCTTGAAATTTTCAAAGCACACAGTAGGTGCTTAATTCTTTGATGTTTACCTTTGTTGTCTGTTGTCAGTCAATCTCTCCGACAGACCACAGAGCACCACAAGATTTTACAGAGTGCACAGAGAATAAATACTTCGGCTTATCTTCGCTTTTGAACATAAACATACTGAACAAATAGCACTGAACCCTGGGGACTGATAAATACCAGTTCTAAGTAAATGGTAGCTCCAAATCTTACATAAACACTTACATGGCTTATTAAAAAAACATAAAATTCACTTGATGAATTCTTATTTTGTTCTTATTTAGCCTTCAGGTTACTGTGTGATAGATCCTCATGGTGCTTTAAAACAAAACAAAAACCAAATATTAAAAAATATGCAGTCCATGCCCTGGCTGGTGTGGCTCGGTTGGTTGGCACATCATCGCATAACCAAAAAATTATAGGTTCAATTCCCAGTGAGGGTGCATATCTAGGTCACAGGGTCCATCTTTGGCTCCAGGTACATGTGATCTGTGGTCTGAGTGCATATAAAGGCTTCCAGTTGATGTTTCTCTCTGCCATTGATGTTTCTCTCCCTACCTTCTTCTCTCTCTCCAGCAGCAGTGAATACACTGTTCTTGGGCGAGCATCTAAAAAATGCAGTCCTACTTACTACCTCAATTAGGAGTTGTCTGTGTCTCAGTAGAGAAGAGAAAAAGGTGGCAATCTAGAGAAACCTGGTGGGGCACATGGTTCTGATATCTCCTCCCTGTCTGTGAAGCACAGAGGACATCCCCAGACTAGCCCAACCAGTTCTGCTTTCTGCTGTGGCTACTTGTTTGTCTTTGTTATCGCCCCTTCCTTTCTTTAGGGAGCTTTTCTGCTGTTCATTTTTTAAGAATACACTTGCACAAGGAATCTTAAATCTTATCTGTCAGTTTCTTGAATGTCTTGCTTAGGTCTTTCTAGGAGATGACATTTTACTTTTTAAGTGAGAGACCACATGGACTGTCAGTGGCAGTCAGTGACAGCTGGCCCTCAGCTCACGCTTTATCAACAGCACAGAAAAGGGGCTCTGCAGTAAATCTGACTAATATAACCTCACAGGGTGATCTGATCATAGATTCCAACTGGTCTCATAGGTGAAACCACCCTCAAGGGAGCACACAATCTTGTTAATTAATTATCCTGTAATCTCCCGCTTTCATGTAATCTTCCTTCCATTCTCTCCTTAATTCCAAATGTATAAAAGAAATTGCAAAACTGTCATTCTCTGGAGCATTCGAGATCTTGCTTCCCAGCATGTCATCAGTTTGGTTCAAATAAACTCATGAAAATCTCTACAGGTTTGGATGTTTCTCACTGCGACAGCACAGAGCAGTGAACCTGCTGCTGAAGGAAGGGCTGTCAGCCTGCACGCATGAGAGAGACAACCCAGAAAGAAAACATACCAATTCATAATGACTATTACATGAGTTATTATTTGTGAAATTGATACTGAGAGCCTGGCTGGCCTGCTTGGAGCAGGTGGAAGGCAGGAAACAGGAGGGGCTACCGGAGGAAATTGTGAACCACTTGGGGCCCTGGTGAGGTGGTGGGGCAGGGCCATACTGCCCAGGTAACCGAGCTGATGCCTTGCAGACACTCTGCCCTGGTGGGGAGCATCATGTTCCTGAGGGCAGATTCCCCCACCCCCGGGCAAGATAGTGGCAGGAGGCAATGTTGCACTGGGCATGTGCAAGGCTAATAAAATAATTAGACAGGGGGAAAAGCCCTCCTACCCCCTTCTAATACTTGATTGGGCGTAGAACCAGGGGAAGGCAGGCACAGATGCCATAAATGTTAAAATGGCAGCAGGAGGAGGTGCTGGACCAAAGAGGCCTATCAGTCTAGCCTGGGAAAGAATGGATTGGTTGGGGGAGTGGACCCTCTCAGAATATGGAAGTTTGGGAAGTTAGCTTCCCATTCTGAGAAAGCACATGGCCCATCCCATACCTGAAACTTATATAAACCCAGGGAAACAAAGAAAGCTCTCTCTTGCTTGTGGCTGCCAGTTGGGACCTGCACCCAATGTGCAGACTCAGTGTGGAGGCCCATGGCCTCCATGAAGGATTCTCTCTCACAGACCTAGTAGAGCACTTGCCTGTGCCTTTACCAGCTCCACTGCCCAAGAGCACAGGACCTTGCTGCTAGAAGCTGCACGACCAGTGGTGGTGCCGGCTCCACATGCAGCCTCCAGGAGGGAACCTAAAGCCAGAGAGCAGCTGGGAACAAGCTAAGCTACCTGGATGACTTCTTAGCTGCCTGGGGCTCCAAAGGATGGTACTCCAAAATGGAGCAGGAATTCTGGGCACTGCCTTTGGTTTTGGTCTTGCTGGGGACAGTGGGGTTTTGTCTGTGTTTTGTGGAAGAGATGAGCCTGATAAGCCTGGAGATGAGGAGTCCCCCATTCTCTGAGGTTGTTGAGCATTTGAATAAAAACCTCTTTCCTTTCTCACCAGCCTCTGCCTCTAGAGTTTGCCTTATGATCACAATGCTCAGTCAAATCCCATGTTGGTTCAACAACAAAATGATTAGAATAGTGGCTGCCAACATAGTGTTTGGTGAAAGTAAAACATATCAATTTAGAGAAAACAAGTGGGGCTGCTAAAGTCTTAGTTACAAAGAGGCTTTATAGATACTACACTTGGTTAAATAATGTCCCCCCAAAAAATCATGTCCACCCAGAACCTCAACATGTGATCTTATATGAAATAAGGGTCTTTGCAGATGTAATTAGAGTAAGGATTGAGATGAAATCATATCTGATTAGGGGAGGCCCTAAATCCCATGGAAACTTTAAGAGATAGAAAAGGAGAAACACAGGGAGACACGAATGTGAAGGCAGAAGCAGAGACTGGAGTGATGCTTGAACAAGCCAAGGAATGCCAAGAATTGCTGGCAACCACCAGAAGCTAAGTGGTTGAGCTACAAGCATGAAATGATATTTCCCTCAGAGGCTCCAGGAAGAGTAACCCTGCCAATTCCTTGATTTTGGACCTCTGGCCTACATAACTGTGAGAAAATAAATTTCTGTTGTTTTAAGCCACCTAGTGTTCAGTAATTCATTGTGATGGCCCTAGAAAATGAATACAGATTTCTGGCATAAGTCTAGACAAATTCTTTGCTAGGTCACAGAAGATTACAAACAAGTTTTGCTCTGGAAGGGTAGATAGAAAGAGTATATTATTCTACAAATATTCTTGTGACTTTAATCCAAAGATACTTGTATATATAAATTATATCAATGCAGTGAACACATATACCAGTCTAGTAATAGGTGCATTTTGGGTTTTTGGCCAACCCACAAATTTCTCTGAAAACTGAAAACTACCATCTTCTTTTTTAAAGTCCCTCACCCAAGAACATGTTTATTGCTTTGAGAGAGAAAGTGAAACATCGATTGTCGCCTCTTGTACTTGGCCCAAACAGGATCAAACGTACAACCTAGGTATGTGCCCTGACTGGGAATCAAACCTGCGACCTTTTGATGTATAGGATAATGTGCCAAACAGCAGAGCCATCCAGCCAGGGTGACTGAAAACTACAATACCTTCTTGAACCTTGACAGAAATATCTATAATGTGTAATCTTACCTTCCTCCCATAGCCATAGCTGTTTGTTGCCAGGGGCAAGGGACCCCTCAATTCTTATACTAATTACTGTATTCTACCATGTATTATATGCAGTTTTTTGGCCCAAATTTTTGAGGGAAAAATAAGGATGCACATTATACCTGGGTATAATGAGTACATGCCATGGGTATAATAATAGGTACAATAATCCTGTGCATAATGCATCCAAAAACATGGGTATGCACTATACATGGGAGCACATTATACATGGCAAAATATGTTAAGTCTCAGAGTACTTTGGAATTGGGATCCAAAGCCAGTGGTCAGTTTTTGCTAGCTACTTAAATGAAGAACATATCAAGTTGAGAGGTCTCAGTTGACCATGAGCTTACAAGGTAGAGAAACTGCAAAGAGAAGAAGAAAGAAGCAAATACACAGAATCAGATAAAAGACTATATAGCACTAGTGAAGAAGGGACGTGAGATTATCTGCCTTTGTTTCTAATTTGAATCACTGAGGATCCTCATAACAGATTCATTACCACTGAGAGAAAATTAGGGTGGTGTGTTAAGAGTGGGGGCTCTGGAGCCAGACTGCCTTGTCTGTGTTACTTGACCTCTCAATTTCTTCACTGTATTTGGACTAATAATGGTATACCAATCAAAGGGTTATTCCTTTGATTATACAAGTATTCAGAATGAGTAAAGGTAAATCCAGTGTATTAATGTGAAGCATTTAGAAGTGTATGTCCTAGGCACTGGTGGTGATCTGAAGTGTGTTTTACTAAAGGGAAACAAACGAACAAAAACCCAAGATATCCTTGGGCCCAGTGATAACTGTAGCAACTTGCAGAGAACTAAAGACGAGTTCTTCACACTCTGACATCTCTGTAAGGATAATGGGATGAACACCACTGTGCTGATGGTTACAAAGAGCTCTATGAAGGAAAGATGCAGATCTGGTCAAAAAATGTAGTGTGCAAATATCAGCATTTGAAGGTTAGAAGAAATTTGCCTTCCCCTATCCTGAGTCAGATGTTAGGAAGATAATATTGCTCTGTAAAAGTCATTATTTTCTTAAATTTATTGTTGAAAAGTATACAGCAGAGCATAATAAAATCCCAAGGACCCCATTATCGGTCTCAACAATAACCAATCTTTTTTCATTTTTACCCCATTCTCTTCTCCTTCTTTTTTTAAAAAAGGATTTATATATTTTTTAGAGAGAGGGGAAGGAAGGGAGAAAGAGAGGGAGAGAAACACTGATGTGTAAGAGAAACATTGATCAGTTGCCTCTTGCATACCCCCAACTAGGAACCTGGCCTGCAACCCAGGCATGTGTCCTGACAAGGATCAAACCAGCGACCCTTCAGGTCACAGGCCAGCGCTCAGTCCACTTAGCTACACCAGCCAGGGTGCTTCCTCTCTTTTTAATTTTATAATTTCTTATAAATATTTTAGCCTATATCTCAGAAAGGTAATAATTATTTTATACATAACCATAATATAATGATCACACCTAAAAATAATTGATAATAGTTCCTTAATATAATTAAATGTTCTATCAGTGTTCAGATTTCACTGGTTGTCTCATGTTTGTTCTTTAAAATTGTTTTTAATTTGTTTTAATCGGATCAAATGAAGGCCGCACTGCTCTTTCTTCCCCTGTTGTTCAATATTCTTTTCTCATATTTCCTATAGGTGGCAGTTTAATCTTGAAACTTGATATGATGTAGTTTTACCTTTCTTTTTTCTTTTGAAAATTATTTTGTCAATAGTGTATGTAATTTCATCAGGAGGCACAAAATGCCCGATTGATTTTTTTCCTGTTATTAGTAGCCACTGACGATTATTGTCCAGTTTTTTTAAAAGATTGGCAAAATGCTAAATTTCAAACTATTATTTTATAGAAATTAAGTTATTAACTATTTGATTATTCTAAGGTAGTTCATGTAGGAAAGACAGGTTAAATCCTTGATTCTTTCCTTTATCAGTTTTCAGAGTTATTAGTTAGCTCCCTACTACTGGTCATCCTTCAAAGGGAACCATTGTTTTTATAAAGTATTATTATAGTACCACATTATAAGTATTTAATCATTGTTTATTATCGATGAGTATTTATTGCTTTTGTTTAATATATTTAATATTTTACTCATAAATTCAAGAATAATTTTACTCATAAATTCAAGAATACTTGGTGAGTTTCAACCGTTGCAGTTGTTTTCCTCATTACACTGGCCACCCTTACACAAAAGAAGCCTCTTCAGGTTGGTTCCGAGCTATTTTGAATAGCCTTGCTTTCTAATGTGATAACACGTTTCAGGATTATTTATTATATTTCCTGACTCAGAACGACAGGCAGCCATTTCTCAAACGAGCCCTTGTTCTGTTTAGTAATCAATGGTAATTAGAGACCAAAATTAGGGTTTAGAGGTGCTGGTTACTCCTCGTTTCCAGGTCTTTTCAATAAACAGGTAGGACTTTTTCCATAAAGATAAATACATCATGAGCTTATTCTACTATTTGCAATTAAATACCTACAGGATTTTTACTAAACTTCATTGGCCCTACATTTATATCTTTTGTATCCCACACAGAAAATCCCAGCTCTCAAAAACACCAGCATAATTACTTACTTGTTTCCTCACACTCTATACACAAATAGCCGTGTCGGAACAAGAATGCCACCATCAGCTACTGTGTTCCTTGGGTCATTGTTTGGAACAGCAAACCTGATCAAGTCGTGTCTATATCTGAACTCCTGTTGCTTTCCCGTCCCCTGAAGAACAAAACCCAAACTTGCTGACATTCAGTAAAAGGTGCTTCATGATCTGACCCGCTGGCTAAGCTGAAAATGCTCCATTCCTCCTTCCTGTTTTATTGAGTCATCTACCCACGTCCAGAGCTGAAGATTTTTTTGGTGTAGGGCGCTGCCTACCCGGGCACAAATGCTCACTCTTTCTCTGTGAGCCTCCTACAGGCTCTCATTTGTGCGTTTACCAAACTGAATTTTAATTGTTTACATTTACAAGTATTTGTGTTCTCTCCTAGACCGTGCATGTCCTGATGGCAAAGCCCATTCAGTTTTGTATTTCTAGCATCTAAGTTAAGTCCACGATAAATAGAAAGTACTCAATAAATACTTGTTTAATGGAGCTAATTTAGTATGACTGAAGAGGTACAAAATCTAGCAATTTTCTTTTCTGATGTATAAGAAGCTGTTTCTCTGCACCATTTTAAGAAATTTATTTTCTACTGATACCGTATGGATGGGGATTAAACAGAGACACAGAGAAATTATTTGTAAAGGCATAACAGCTCTTGTATCTTTCATGATTAAGGCAAATACACTGATGACAGTAACGATGACATCTGTGAGCTCTAGCACGCCTCCAAGCGGGACTCAGCGGCCACGACTCTCACGCTGACAGGCAGGGCACTGAAGGGCCTTCAGTGTCTGCGTGTTGTCCTTTTAGTAGACTGCGGTTGTGATATTCCTCTTAATCAGCCTCAGTTCTGCCCCCAGGGGACCAAGGCAGAGAATAAAATGAAGCTATTCTCTGATACTCTTTCCTAACAGTTTTTAAACATTTGCTTTTGAGTCATCTGGGAAGTGCTAATTAAAATTATACTAGGATGCACTATACACCCACTAGAATAGCTAAAATTAACATGTTTGTTTACAGTCTGTGACTGTTCCATGTTAGAGTATTTCTCATATGCTAATACCTGTGCTTTACTTCCCCTCCTTTTTCTCTAGGGGCATCTACATAAGTGCGATGGCCGTTCTCCTCTCCCTTCGCCTCCCTTCCTTTGTATTTCACATTATTGCCCGAGCTGGGAATTTCTGGACCATTTATTTGCGAGAGTTTCCTGTAGGTGAGAAGGGGCTAGGATAGCAATACTGGCTAAGTGATTTTGTTTTTTTTTTTAATGCAGTATCTCTTTTCTGTAGTCATGAAGTCAACTGACTTCTTCCAATTTAGTCTGTATTTATGAGCCCTTATGAAGAAGACTTGCCTTTTTGCATTTATGTATCTAATGGTTCCAGGAGTGTCTTCTGCCAAGCCAGCCCTATTCCTGAACCATCTTTGGCAGACAAAGGATATGGTTTATGATCTAAAGAGATACTGCTCCATTTAGGAAGTAAGCATTTTAGTGTGTGTGCTTTATGACAGCTATTAATACTGGGTTCTCTTTCCTTTCCTCTCTTTGTGTCTCTTGGATGATAACTATTTTTGGCATCTGAAGTCAGCAGTTTTAATTCGGAAGGAAGCCACAACAGTGCTGCAGGTGGTTCTGAGAAGAACAGGATATACAGAAGAGTCCTACAAGTGCCTGGATATCAGAAATCAACAGTCAATAATCACTTATAAAATGGTGGGGCCCCCTTGTCAGTGAGCACAGCTGTGATCAAAGAGGGCAGGTATAGCCCTGACTGGTGTGACTCAATGTGACTCAGTTTCATGGTCCCACAAACCGGAAGGTCGCTGGTTGGACTCCCCCTTGGGGCACAGGCCTGGGTTGCAGTCAGTCCTTGGTCAGGAGGAGGCAGGTGTAGGGGAGGTGACTCATCAATCTTTCTCTCTCACATCAATGTTTGCCTCCCTTCCCTCCTCTCTTTAAAATAAATAAATAAATAAATAAATAAATAAATAAATAAATAAATAAAATCTTTCTTAAAAAATGAGGGCAGATGCAAATAGAAAGCTGTGAGACAGGTTTAGAATGTGTTTGGGTGGGAAGTCACACAGAGGTGCCAGATTGAAGTAAAAGCACATGTAAAAGAGAGCAGCATTAGAAAGTGGAAAGTTGGAGCAGGATCCGTTGGTGAAGGTCACTTCTTCACAAGAGGTGGTGAAGTATCACAGAACTTTGGAATCGATGATAGGGGCCTTTGTGAAACAAGTGAAGATCTGAAACTTAGGCGAGATTTGGTATCAGAAGTGGCATGTATTATAGCAGTAGAAGAGGGAGGTCTTGAGTTGAGACAATGGGAAACCTACTCCTTCCCTTCAAAAGATCCTCCCTCTAGAGAATTTAAGATCTTCCTTCCTGGTGCATGTGGTCAGTTTTCCTCAAATAAACTCATAAAAAATAATTAAAAAAATTCTCTTTCTCATTGAGAAAAATCCAACTCATTGAAATATGATTAGCAGAGTAATTACATAACTACAGCAGCCAAATAATGCCACTCTAGGGATACAAAAGAGCAAATAAAGAACTAAAAATAGATATAAAACTTCCCTGTAGACTAAGAACACTCACTAGAAAAAAATTGCTCCAAAGCAGAGGAAAATTGCAACACAACATTCCAACATGAATGAGAGGGAATAAAAGGATGATGCAATTGCAGCCCGGAAGGAAGACAATAAAAAAATCAATACAAGAACTCAGGGGAGACGTGGCCAAAAAAGGGAAGGCAAGAGTCAGTCATAGCAGGGTGTGACATGGTGACTCGTGAAACTTAGGAAAGAAATAGAAGGAGCAGACAATTATTTTGTAATAAAAACTAAAAGTTATAAATAAATTCATTTCATAAGTAAAGACTAGGTTATAAGGAGCAAAAAGGGAAATAAATAATATAGAAGGCAGAGCAAGACAGAGTGTACACCCAGGAAAAGAAAGTGAAGAGGAATGAACAAAAAGATTAAAAAAAATAGAACATGAAAGATAAAAAAGATAGGAAAAAATGATCCAAAATATGAATAATTAGAGTTTTTCCAATTGGAAGAAAACTAGAAGAATGTAGTAAAGCAAAATTTTTAAACGTTCTGAACAAGACTTTAATTTTACATTCAAAGGCATTCAAGATATGAGAAAACTGTTCCAGAATGACCAGTACCAAGATATACCCTATTAATGCATATTTCACAACTACCAGAGGTATATAACTACCATTAATAGCAAACCTTGGGCATCTGGGCAAAGCCAGTGTGTCATTCTTAAGGAAGAGAAAACCGTATTGGCAGCTACAGGTAATGCTAGCAATACCTGTCAGATATATAAGTTAGAGCCAAATATTTTAAATTTATTTAATCTGTCCCTCAAGTGTCAAAGCTACAGGTAAAAGTTCTGGAAATCCAAGGACTTGGAATAGTATCCACATCAGGCCTCACTGAAGCATATCCTAGAGAACAAAATTCACTCAACCAAAAGATGATACGGGCATCTTCAGCAAAAATACTAGGTGAACACTGAATGTATTTAACAACAGAACTAGGACTAAAACAAGGCCTAACATAAGGGTTAAAAAATAAAATGTAAATATTAAAGTATATTTATATTAACTTTCACTATGGAGGCTTTTATTTTAAAAATTATAGTCATAACTTTAATGATTGCCTTTATAATTAGACTTTCATACAATAATCTTAGAATCCTCTTTCTTCAGACAGCATCTATTGATTCTTACTATTAGCATCACGTGAATTAGCTTGAAACTGCTTCCTCCTCTTTTTACGGCCCAACTGTAGTCAACAATAACATCAGCTGTTGTGGGCTGACATGTGTCCTTCCAAAATTCTTGAGGTAGGTATCTGCATAGTTTTGCAGAAAAATGCCACACCTTTTTCTAAGGTGGTTATACTACTTTACATTCTCACCAACAATGTGTGAGAGCTTCTGCTCCTTGTGAGTACATGGTGCTGACAGTTATTTTAATTTCAGTCATTCCCCTGAATTTGAAGTGAGCGGTATCTCATTGTAGTTTTGGTTTGTGTTTCCCAATGACTAATGGTGTTAAGTGAGTTCCATGTATGTTCTCATATTTAGCCCATGATTAAAACTGTTCTTTAGTACTAAATTGTCTGAGCCCTCAAAATCCTGTTGGGATTATAACAAAAATTGCTTTAGTCTTACACATTCATTTGAGTGGTGTCACAATTTTCATATTTAGCCTTTCTTTCCTTTTTTTATTATTCAAAGATTTTATCTCTTTCAGGAGGCATTTTTATTTCATACAGTTTCCAAGCTAGTTTTGTTAGAATTACTCCTATGTATTTTATGTATTTGTGAATATTATGATCAAGTCATCTAGAACACTTTTGTTTATGCAAAAGTTTCATTTGTACATATTTATCCTGTATGCAGCAACATATCAAACTTTCTTTTAAGTTATAATAGTATTTCAGTTCTAGTTATAATCATATCCCATTAATAAGCCCTTTGCAAACAGGTATCTTCTTTTCCTTTAACTTTTCTACTGCATTGTCTAGAACGATTGCTCTGGAGCATGGTCGTTTTTCCTCTCAAGAGACATTTGGCAAGCGTGGAAACAGTTTTGATTGTCATAACTGGAGGAGGTACTATCTAGTTGTAGAGGACAGGGTTGCTGCTGACATCTTAGAATGCATGGGACAACTCCCCGTGAGTCATCTGGCTCAAAAACATCAGTGGTGCTGAGCTTGAGAAAAAGAATTTTCAGAAAAACACTAAGGGATTTGGGGACAAAGAAGTCTTGTCTTATTCTTGATTTGAATGTGAATATCTGACATTCACTGACATGTATAAAATTAAATACAAACTAGTAATAGTCATAAAAGTGGGAATTTACTCAAGAATGCTTTGTGAACTAGTAATTCTGCAGTGGTAACACGCTCACCACGGCAATGATTTTCAAGGGGAGGAGGTAAAGAGGTTCACTTGTGACGGTACTGGGGCGCCCCCTTCTGCACTGGAGTACTGAAGTACTGTGCCAGGTTAGTTAGTATCAGGTAGGCTGCATTGGACCTGCATGTAGAAAACCTTATGTTTTACTACTAAAACAATGTATTGTTTGGCGCGGGCTGGGAACCAAAAGGTCCTGGTTTGACTCCCAGTCAGGGCACATGCCTGGGTTGCGGGCCAGGTCCCCAGTGAGGGCCATGTGCGGGGCAACCATACATTGCTCTTTCTCCCTCCTTTTTCCTCTCTCTAAAAATAAATAAATAAAATATTAAAAAAAAAAAACCAATGTATTGCTCAGTGAAATTCTTCTTTGGGTTAAAAGCTTCTGTGAGCTTAATATTTTTATGTTCAAATTGGTATTTTCCACCCTAACTCTTAATTTTTTGCCCATTAGCAGTTTGAAGATTTTTTCCATTTTCTCCTTACATTTAAGATTGATGAGAAAGCTCTTAGTAATATGGCAGTTTTCATTCTTTGTAAGTAATATCATTTATGGTGCGCTTTTTTCATCCTTGATGCTTTAAAATTTTGCTACCATGGAACTTTCTCAATTTCTCTTTACTCCTGGAGCTCTAAATTAGATCTTTCATTGGAACTCCATGTCTTAAAATTTAAAATACCATTTTCTATTCCTTTGTCTGAGAATTTCTTTCGCTTACTCCAACATCACTTGTTTGATTAGCTATGTCTGTTTGAATATTCAACCCATTCGTTCACTTGAATTTTTAAAGATGTATCTAATAAGATTTTTCTATGACTCCTTACTCTCCTTTCAAAAGAGATACTTAAAACAATTTTTCGTATCACTGGAACACTGTCACAGATGCCTCCATCCCCCACTTTGACTCCCTCCGCCCGGCCCCAGTACCCCCTTCCCTCGGACCGTCACCACATTGATGGCTGTGTTTTGGCTAATCCCTTAACCTTCTAAGAGATACTTCTAAGATTAAATGTTCTGAGTGCCTTTCAAGGTTTGAGTCAGAGAGAGGCCTTGTAGGCACAGCCACTGAGGCTCAGTCAGCTCCAAGTAGGGGCTCTTTCCTGGACTGGAACCCAGGGACCTTTGCCCACTGACCTGCACCCTCACCCCACCCAGCAACCAGGCCAACAATGAGAAAACTGAGGCTTTGAAGAGTTATGTAACATTCCCGAGGACAGACAGGACAAGCTGAAGATTCTTTAATGATATCACCCAGCTAGAAATAAGAAAATAGTCTCCTTGGCTATGTTTGGAGAATCCCTGACAATGGAGGAGTAAGTGGAAGCAACACTAACCTCCTCCCAGGACCAATCTGGAATCACAACTAAACTGTAGAGAAATCATCTTCAATAATCAACTGAACACTAGCTGGAGAGAAGCCTTACAACTGCGACAGACAGAAGAAACCACTTCATCACAACATGACTGGTAGGGAGTGTGGAGGAGACACGAGATGGCTGACTGGGCTCTCCTAGACAGTAGCTGAAGTTCCAGAGGGAGATTTCAGCAGCCAGGGGGCTTACCCTGAGAAGTGTAGGGTCTAAACCTCAAACTGGGCTGCCCAGCCTACGGTACCAGAACTGGAAAGGAACCCAGATAACATCCAGCTGTGAAAATCAGCAGGATTTCTGTCTACCAGAGAGAGATGGCTGGAGACAAAGAGAGCCTCTTAAAGGGCCAAAGCACAAAATTTGTTTTGCAGCCATTTATCCTAGGTGCCAGCAAAGGGAGAGCAGAGTAGACTAGAGATGCTTGAGGAGAATGTGGGTTGGTGGCTCTAGGGAGAGAACTGAGTGAATAGCCACCAGGATCCCTGTGCTGAGTCATTCCCCATACTGTTGGAGCCATCTCTCTCAGGCAGAGCAATCCTCTCTGAATGGCATCAGCCTGAGGAGAAGCAATAGCCCCACCCATAAGAAATACTCTGTCCCACTCTATGGTGCTTAAGCCTGAATGCTGCTTAAAGATTGATTATATTAACAGCTGATCAGTTTAATAGCTGAGTAGTTTCACATCTAAGAAAGAAAATATAAAGGAACAGCCAAAATTGGAAGAAAAAGAAATAGACCACAAATAAAAGAACAAGAAAATTTTGCAGAAGAACTAGATGAAATGGAGGTAAGCAATTTATCAGATAGAGCATTTGGAGTAATAATTATAAGAGTACTCAACAGCAGGAAAAAAGAAATAGAAACCATAAAAAAGGATCAGTCAGAAATAAAAAATGCAATATCTGAGATAAACAATACACTGGAAAGGATAAACAGTAGTTTAGATGAAGCAGAGGACTGACTCAGTGATTTGGAAGACAAGGTAGGAAAAAAAACAAACAGCAGCAAAAATAAAAAGTAATTTTAGAAAATGAGGAGAGCTTAAGAAACACTTTGGGCAACGTGAAGTGTAACAATATCCACATCGTGGAAACACCAGAAGGAGAAGAGACTGAGCAAGGGAACAAGAATCTATTTAAAGAAATAATGACCAAAAACTTTCCTAATCTGGTGAAGGAAAAATTCACACAAGTCCAGGAAGCTCAGAGAGTTCCAAACAAGTTGCACCCAAAGAGGCCTACACATCATAATTAAAATGACAAGGCTTAAAGACAAGGAGAGAATCCTAACAGCCACAAGAGAAAAGCAGGTAGTTACCTACAAAGGAACACCAGTTAGACTATCATCTGATTACTCATCAGAAACATTTCAAGCCAGAAGGGAGTGGTGTGAAATATTCAAGGTGATGAAAAGCAAGGACTTTACAACCAAGGCTACTTTACCCTGTAAGGCTATCATTTAAAATAAAAAAAGAATTAAGGAGCTTCCCAGACAAGAAAAAACTAAAGGAGTTTATTAACACCAAACCAGTACTGCAACAAATGTTAAAGGGCTTGCTTTAAGAAGAAAAAGAGAAAGAAAGAAAGAAAAAAAAAAAAAAAAAAAAAAAAAAAAAAAAAAAAAAACAGGAAAAGAGTTTAACAATAAAATGGCACTACATATATATCAATAACCACCTTAAATGTAAATGGGTTAAATGCCCTGACCAACAGAGAGAGGGTAGCTGAATGGGTAAGAAAAAAAGACCCATCGCAGATTGAAACATACACACAGACTAAAAGTAAAGGGTCATAAAAAGATATTATATGCAAATGGAAAAAACCCCCACAAAACCCTGAAGTAGCAGTGCTTATATCCGACAACATAGACTTTAAAACCAAGGCTATAGTAAGAGACAAAGAAGGACAGTACATATTAATGGAACAATCCAACAAGAGGATGTAACCCTAGTAAACATTTATGCACCCAACATAGGAGCACCTAAATATGTAAAGCAAATCTTGACGGACATAAAAGGAGAGAATGACAGAAATACAGTCACAGCTGGGGATTTTAACACCCCATTGACTTCAATGGACAGATCTTCCAGACAGAAAATCAACCATGAGACAGCTGCCTAAATGATACACTAGATCACATAGATTTAATTGGTATCTTCAGTGTATTTACCCCAAAGCAGTAGAATATACATACTTTTCAAGTACACATGGAATGTTTCCTGGGATAAACCACATGCTAGGACACAAAACAAGTCTCAGTAAATTTGAGAAGATTGAAATCATATCAAGCATTTTCTCTGATTACAATGCTATGAAACCAGAAATTAGTCACAAGAACAACACTGAAAAACATGCAAATACACAGAAGCTAAAAAATGTTATTAAACAATGAATGAGCCAATGAGGTCAAGGAAGAAATTGAAAGATATCTTGAAACAAATGAAAATGAGGACACAACAATCCAAGATTTGTGGGACACTGGGAAAGCCGTCCTAGGAGGGAAATTCATATAATTATAGGCCTACCTCAAAAAAAAAAAAAAAAAAACCCAAGAAAAAGCTCAAATAAACAATCTAATTTCACACTTAAGGGAACTTGAAAAGGGACAACAAACAAAGCCCAAAATGAGTAGAAGGAAGGAAATTATTTCATTCATTTCTGCTTTGATTTTAATTGAGTCTGAAAAAATGATACAAAAAAATCAATGAATCCAAGAGCTGGTACTTTGAAAAGATAAACAAGATTGACAAACCTTTAACCAGACTCAAAAAGAGAGAGGACCCCAAAAAATAAAATCAGAAATGAAAGGAGAAATAACAACTTACACCAAAGAAATACAAAGGATTGTAAAAAAATATTATGAACAATTATATACCAACAAACTGGACAACCTGAACAAAATGGATAAATTCCTAGAAATATACGATCTTCCAAAACTAAACCAGGAAGAATCAGAGAATATGAATAAACAGATTACACCTCATGATATTGAAGAAGTAATCAGAAAACTCCCAACAAACAAAAGCCCTGGACCAGATGGCTTCACAGATGAATTTCATCAAACATTCTGAGAAAAAAACTTACACCTCTCCTTCTCTAATTTTATAAAATTCAAGAGGAGGGAAGGCTCCCAAACTCATTTTATGAGGCCAGCGTTATTCTAATTTCAAAACCAGATAAAGACACTACAAAGAAAGAAAATTATAGGCTGACATTCTTGATGAACATAGATGCTAAAATCTCCAACAGAATATTAGTAAATTGAATA
>PVJI01009699.1:11105-64178 GCA_004026765.1 Micronycteris hirsuta | reverse complement strand
AATTCTCCATCATTATGTGTTCAAATAAGTTTTCAATTCCTTGGATTTCTTCTTCTCCTTCTGGCAGCCCTATGATCCGTATGTTGGGCCGTTTACAGATGTCCTGGAGGTTTCTGAGCCCCTCCTCCATTTTTTGAATTCTTGTTTCTTCATTCTTTTCTGGTTGGATGTTTTTTTCTTTCTGCTGGTCCACTCTGTTAATTTGAGTCCCAGTTTCCTTCTTATCCCTATTGGCTCCCTGCAGATCTCTCCTCATTTGTTCAAGCAATTTCGATAATTTTTCGTTGAATTCTGTGAGCATCCTGATTACTAGGGTTTTAAACTGTGCATCTGATAGGTTGGCTATCTCTTGGTCGGTTAGTTCTGGAGCTTTGATCTGTTCCTTTCTTTGGGCCATTTTTTTTTCCCTCGGTGAGCCTGTTACTGTAAGGAGGGCAGAGCCTTGGGGTTCACCTGGGAAGGGAAACTCATGGTCGCTGTGTTGTGATGTAGCCTGTGGGGGCGGGACCTGAGAGCACACTGGCGCCTGCTCCGCTCTCCACACCCATACCACCTCCTGCAAGCAATTCGAGCCCCTCTGTACTGGCTCCGGGGGTCACTCCGGGGTCGGTGGACTGGCTGCACAGTTCTAATCCCCGGTGGGTCTCCCCAATGAACTCTCCTGTGAGGCTGGTAGTTCCTCCCGCCGCGGACTCCACCCCCACAGGTGCTCTCAATCTGCGCAGATGGATTGTGCCCTGCTTTCTCTCCTGGTTGTCTGCACGTGAATGTGGACCTGCCCGGTCCACCAGTCTCAGCCCCACTGGGTCCGGATGAGTCGGGCGCTGGCCGCGCTTAGGTCAGGCACTCCCGTCTCAGTGTGCTGCAGCCCCGCGGGGACCGCCCCTCCAACCGTGGTCCTGCCGTCTGCTCACCAGCTCGCCGCGGGGTCGCCGAGCGCTCTCCCTCTGCCCTGCTCCTCCCAGCTACCAGACTGGATGAATGTATCTTCTTTAATTCCTTGGTTGTCGGACTTCCTCTCAATTCGATTTTCTGTCAGATCTGGCTGTTTTTGGTTGGGTAAATTTCTGGTTTTTTCCTTGTTTGGTTGTGCGAGGAGGCACGGCGCATTCACCTATGCCGCCATCTTGCCGGAAGTCCTCCTCTGCCATTTTTAAGATAGATCACTTCTTACTGCTTAGAACTGTTACTCCTTTCATTTCTGTAACACTAAACTCCTGTAACTCTCTTCTAAATACTAGTCTTTTCCATCTCTTTTATCTTGTAAATGCTGGTGCATTCAACTCTTTCCTCCCCACAAAGTGCATTTTCTTATTCTAAATTTCTCCTTGACTATTTCTATCACTTTTGTACCTTTAACTCTTACCTATATGCTCTTACGATTTCAAAAGTAATAGCATTAATCATGACCTCTTTTAAGAATATTAAATATGTGTAAATACCTTATTTCTGCAACTCTCCACGTCAGTTACTCAGAGATCTTTTAAAGCCCAGATATCTAAAATGGAACTCGTATTCCTCCCCAAAACATTTTCTTGCCTAAAATTCATGTATCAATTTATAGTTCTACCAACAATGCGGACACCTAGCCAAAAATCTTGTTTGTTTGCTTGTGTGTTTGTTTTTTGTAGCCCTCAGACTCACTCCATACCTAAACTGCAAGTCCTACTGGACAATTTTATTTAGTAACTACATTCTAAACCTGGACAACCATTTTTATTTCTGGGTCCACTTTTCATCTTCTTTGGCCCATAGTATTCAAATGTACTACTGAATTTATATCCCAGGACCCTCAAATCCATCCTCCACACATTATTAACAGACTGATTAATTAACTTAAAGCATTGACCTGATGCATTCATCTCCCTAAAATCCTTTAATGTCTCCTATTTAACCAAAGATCAATTTTTAAAAACATGTATACAATGATCTGCATTACCTTAACCCTACCTGCTTCTCTAGCTTCATCTCATCCTATGCTCCTGGCACTTTATCAACAATTATTTAAAAAGCACAGAACACATCACTCTAAGTTATGATTTTATCCTTTGCTCAGACAATTCCCTTTGCCTAAAACAGATACACTCATGCCATTCTTCTTCCCCCTTGTAATCAACACTTTTTGTCTTTTAAGACTCAACTCACACGTCATGTCCTCCAGAGATTTTTCTAACACTTCTACCTTATTAGCTTAACTATAACTCATCTATTTTTAATAATACCCTATACAATACACTGATGACATTTTGATATTTGCAATAAAATACTGCTACATGTTTCCCTTTTTACTCCTTTTTCCCAATGATCAACATTCTATAAAAATGATTTCCTTCTTTTTTTGAATCAACAGGCCTTTAATTACCTGATATGTAATAGGGCTCAATGAACGATGGTTGAAATGAAATGAAAAATGAAAAGGCAGCTGACATGGGTTGTCTTGTTAACGGAGTAGAAATACACCTTCCTTGGAGACATTAAAAGATATTTAGATACCCCAATGCCTGTTGCACATCCTCAATTACTTATCGTGGATGCCACAGAGGGATTCAGACACCAGACAGAGGTTCCAGCCAACGCAGAGGGTCTCCTAACTCCAACAGTCTATGGCTCGTTACACTGTGCCTCCCTGGGAGTCTAATCACTAGCTTCTGAGATTTAGGCACTGATAGACTTCCAATTACAGAACAACAATCTGTGTGTGAAAATACAGAAAACATTGTATATATTTTAATTTGTGTTTGGCATTTTACTCTTTGAAATCTCTCATATTTGATTTCTTTTCTAAAATTATTGCCTGTTAAATGTTCCCCATACATGTTTTACTATCATGAAAGATGGAATGCAATTTACACAAAAAGGGGCAGAATTCAATTTACACAAGTAATCAATTTACACTACTCAATAAACACAACAGGTGTATAATTAATTTTCAAATGCATCAAAATTTTTTAAAATGAAATTGAAATCTACAGTTTGCTCATTTTATATTATCCAAGACTTCAAAATTTAACTTAGTTCTTGACCTTTACTGAATTCTTAACTGGAAAGTGCCATCTATTTTCGCTTTAGTTTCTTCCTCCTTGATTAGACTTTTTAAACACTTACAAAAGAAACTTGTGATTAATGACAGTTAGAACTTATTGCACTTGAAGGACAAATGCTTGCTTCACCGGTTAAGGGAATGAGCTAATCAAAATAAAGAAGAGCAGGGCAAGGGAGAACAGGGAGAGAAACGAATGTAGTGAATCTGTATGGATTCGCTTGAAGTGATGAGCTGAACTGTTAACTTTCCATTTACTGCATCACAAACTTGAGTCAACCTTCATATTAAGAATAATGGAGCAATTCTTATAAAAAAGGATAAAAATTCTCAAATTAAGCCTCCCTCTTCTTATTTTTATAGCTACTAGTTGGTATTATTCCAGCTTCTTCACAGTAAATGTTTCACAGTATCTTTCGCAGATTGGAAAACTTTTCCACCTCCACAGTTACAAATCCTCCTTTAACAAGCCAAACTGGCTGTCTCTTCAGAGACTATACTTCATACTTCAGCATGAAATTGAGACTGAACTTTTATTTGCTGAGAAGGTGACACAATTTTCTTTTATATGGTGTGGTCTTGCTCTTTAGCTTTCCAGTGACCTCAGAGAAGTGGGTGCCTACGTATTTCAATGCTATATTTCTGTGAAATAGAGATGAGTCAGTCTTAAAAAGGAGGCAGAAATCCTTTTTGGTGGAAGGGTGCCAGGTAACAATTCAGAGTTTGCCTTGTTGATATTTACTAGGTATTTCATCAAAAAATTGTACTGTTGATAGAAACTCAGGCACCTAGAAATATAACTTAGCTGCCTATATGTTCTCCCTTTTCAATTAATCACTGAAAAAATAAGAATAAGGGCTTAGAAAAACCCCAGGAATGAAGTTTATTATTGTCTGAAGATTTTTGTACATGTACTATGGTACTATTTAGAGGGGGGAAATTTTGTGTTTCTTATACAATATGGAAAATATTCCTTATCAAAAAATTATACCTACACTGACTTTCAGAAAATTTGTGTGAGGATGTGATATATTAGAACAAAATGTAAAATGGGCTTTACTATACTGGAAAATTTAAAGTACCTAGGAGCTTACCTTCCTTTTGTTACTTTTGTTCTCCAGAGATTTGCATATTTCTTTAACACATTTCTGCTGTAGATACGCCAGTCTGTCTAGTAAGCCATCACATGGACTGAACAGAATCATAGCTAGAAGGTGAAACAGCCCAGAAAGTACAAATTTGGCCATTTTTACTTGTGTTTTTTATTGTTTTAAACACCCTTTTCTTCCCTTAATAATTTTCCTGAAAGAAAGTACTTGTTGTTCCATTAGAGATCTCCGGGGGGTGGCGGAGAGAAACATCGTACCACCTCTGCAAGTTACTTCAGGGCTCCAATGTAGTAATGGGAGCAGCGTTCCCAACGCTGTTCTTGGCCATCAAATGCCTGTTTGGCTTGGCAGATTCAATGTCTAGTACTTTTCCTCAGTTAGTTTACTGGAAGACTCTCCTTTTCTTATTCCTTCCCCTCTTCTCATACACATAAACTCTCTATGAGCTTACAGTATTTTATTTATTTTTATTTTAATAAAATTTATTGATTATGTTATTATAGTTGCTCCATTTTCCCCCTTTGCCCTGTACCCCCCAAGCTTACGGTACTTCTAAATATTTTTATGTTTATGTTTTTCAGTTATTAACAAGACTTTTATGTTCTAATGTATGTGTTTCACATTCTTCCCTTTTTAAAAAACAACTCATATTTCATACAACCACTCTGTAGTGTATTATCAGGGAATAAACTCTAATACCTAAGTGTAGTCTTTAAAAGTCATTTTAACATATTATTAGGTTTATAAATATGACTAAACTTTCATCTCATCAGTAAGAATTCAAGTTTCCTGTCTCTGTAAAATTGTGTGATGTGTTTTTAGCCCATTTGTTTCTGTAGTCAATTTACTTCATGTAGAACCTAATTTAGAAAGGTAACAAAGTGAAATTAGAAGTTCAAACAGAATTCACTTATGAAGCTAAATCTAAAAAATTATTAGAAAAGGCACAAGAAACAGAATAGCAAAACTCTGCTGGAGAAGAAGGATGAAGCGAGAGGAATGCCACTGTCTAATCTCAGGACTTAACATAACGCCGCAGTAATCAGGACACTGTGGCTTCGGGAAAAAGGTAGACACACAGGTCAAGGGAAAAAAGAGTCAAGAAATAGACTAATACAAATATGGTCAAATGATTTCTGACTAACGTGCAAAGGAAAATTTAATGAAAAATGGACAGTTCTGTCAACAAATGGTGTTGGAAAGACTAGACGACCGTGTGCAAAAAAAACAACAAAAAAAAACCCTCGACCTAAAGATCTCTCCATATACAAAAGGTAACTAAAATGGATGATAGTTCTAAATATAAAATGTAATACTACAAAACTTTTTAGCGGAAAACATAGGAAAAAGTCATCATAATATATGGTTAAGCAAAGAGCTCTTCAACATGACATGCAAACACATTCCATAAAAGAAAAAAAAATGATAAATTGGAATTCTTTAAAATTTAAGACATTTGTTTCATGTAAGTCACCATCAGGATAATAAAAAGACAAACTATAGACTAGGAGACTATATTTCCAAAGCATATATCTGACTAAGAACTTTTATCTCGAATATATTAAGAACTCTCTACATTCAAAGTAATAAAACAGCCCAATATTAAAATGGGTAAAGACTTAAACACACGTATCACTAAAGAGGATTTATTGATGGAAAATAAACACATGAAAAGATGTTCAACATGAGAACATCCACTCAAAATAATTCAGGAAATTCAAATTAAAACTGAAATGAGATATTACTACACGTCTATAAAAATGGCTGAAATAAAATAATCTGACAATACCAAACGTTGATGAGGATAAGGAGGATTGGAATGGTCATAAATTGCTGCTGGGAATGTAAAATAGTGTGGGTGCTTAGAAAAATAACTCAGTAGATTCTCATTAAGTTCAACATATATCATATTACCCAGCAATCCTACAGTCATGTATTTACCCTAGAGATACGAAAATTATGTTCACACATAAATCTACAAATCTATACACACACATTTTTAGAAACTCTCTTCATAATTACCAAACCTAAAAACAACCCAAATATCCTTCAGTGAGTAAATACATAAACAAATGGCAGTACATTCATTCACCAGAATGCTACTTACCAATAAAAAGAATGAACTATTGATACAACCAACAACTTAGATAAATCCCTAAGGCATTATGCTCAGTGAACAAGGCAATCTGGAAAGGTTACATACTGTATAATTTCATTTACATAATGTTATTGAAAGGACAAAAACACAGTCATGAGGTTTTTGTTGCCAATGATCAGGGGTGAGTGTGTGACTGTAAAAGAATAGTTCAGAGTAATTTTTGGTAGTTATGGAAATATATATCCTGAAAGTGAGAGTAGTTATACAAACATGTATTAAACTTCACACTTTATGCAAAAGCCCACTTTTCTGAATGTTAATTTCTAAAAGTAAAATTTAAAACATGATTATGTGCAAAACTGAAAATAAAATTGCATTTAGTTTAACCCAACATTGATTAAAAGTTTTTCTTTTGGTATGAGGGCAGCAACTTTTTTTTTTTAAAGATTTTATTTATTTTTAGAGAGAGGGGAAGGGAGGGAGACAGAGAGGGAGAGAAACAGCAATGTATGGTTGCCTCTCACATGGCCCTCACTGGGGACTCGGCCCGCAACCCAGGCATGTGCCCTGACTGGGAATCGAACTGGGACCCTTTGGTTCCCAGCCCGCGCTCAATCCACTGAGCTACACCAGCCAGGGCATGAGGGCAGCAACTTTTGCCTCAACCTTCTGCATATGTGCTCTAGGAGCAAGCAGACTATAATTCTTTAAACCATTTAATGTTTGATTAATTTTATTTTTATTTCATGTGACTGGTAACAACAAATAATTTTAATGCAACAGCTACTTTGTGAACATGTTTTTCATCCTATAAAAATACAATACTGTGTATTTTAAGTGCACAGTTCTTGGATTCTGAATCTAATAAAAAGGAGTTTGACTTTTTTTGGTTAATTTTATGTTTTATTGTCAGAAATGCACAAGACTAAATTAACTGTCTTGTGGCGTTGAAGAATAAACTTTAAATTAACAATGATGGGATACAGATAATTTTTAACTTTATAGGTGACTTGATGTGCGATGCCTTCCCAAAGAGTCTGAAAAGAAACAAAAAAGGTTCGATAGGCCACACTGCTGTAACTATCAATTATGCGAAGGTTGGTGTACTCTTTCCTCACATCGCAGTAACATCTCTAGCACAGCTGTAAAGGGTAGTACAGCACAACCTTAAGAGGGTTAATGCGAAAGTTACTGCCCAGAGGTATTCTCTCTTAAATGTCACCCAGAACAGTATTGCCCCTTCAATTCATCAGACTCCAGGCTCAGGGTCATAAAACAAGCACAACGAAGTGCTTTTTGTGCCCTCCGATTGTCAACAGCCTCCCTCAGAACCATTCATCACCACAGGTGATAGATTCCTTGTCTTTTTCCTGTTTCTTTTGGCTCGTGACTATAAATAATTTCTTATTAACAGCTTGTCTCATACTTTGGATATGTTTTCTATGTCTTCTGTGGCCTTGACTCCTGGCTTCCCTTCCTGACCACAAGAATATACACCCCCTTAATTACACTGCTTTAGCTTCTCTGAGTAGACATCTGAAATGCTGCAGCCTGGATGAGGAAGTCCGCAGTCTTTTAGCAAAACTATACAGTCAGTGTTATCATTTGATTTATTCTGAATATAGTGTAGTACTTTAAAATGTACAAGGTCTTTTCATTTGCATTATTCATTTGTATTACTGTTATCCATAATACTAAGCAGTTTAGATACTCAGAGTAGATAAAATCTTTCTTAAGACAAGAAAACTGCTGCTTAGAGACAAACCTCCACTAAGGACTTGCAGTAGTTTATTGCAAGTTCACCCCTCTGCAGATCCACTGAGTCCTGTTTCCAGACTCCTCTCACAGGTCCACACTACATCTAATCTACCTCCTGGAAAAATAAAACCATAAACAAAAACTGCTGCTTCTTAAAGCCGCTCTTATTTTTTTTTTTAACTTCCAAATTTGAAAGTTTCTAACAGTGGTCTTAAGAACTTACTTTCTCTTTTTTGAGTATAAATATTTAATAGCTATAAACATGCCCTATGCCCTGCTCTATACCCAAGAGATATTATGACTAGGCCTGCAAAATATCAGGTAGTTGCCTAACAGGAAAATTTTATACAGCCAGCCCCTTATTTCTTCTCCATTCGTATTAATTTTGCATGAAATGTACCAATAAATTAACTCTTAGTATCCACTGGTGGTAGAAAATGCTGGTGCATATGTTTTCTTTATTTTATAAGGAATAAAAAATAGTTTTGTACAGAAAAAGTCAAAGGAAGAAAAGATCAGTGCCTACTTTTCAAGAGAATTTATACATAAATCCCTTTATACATAAATATACTTGACACATATTTTGATATTTTTCTTTTTATTCACTTAAATTCAACATTTGCTTATTAGTGCATCTATATGTCTATAAGATACAGTATATCATCCATTAATGCTCCAAAGCTTCTGGTCTTTATACAAGGCACAAATTTAACCACTTAATCCCCAAGGTAGCTTTGCCATTTGAATATTTGGCATGCTATTCATAAAAAGAACATACACATAGTACTATTTAAATGCTTGCCATTTCAATAATTTCTAACATTATTGAAGTAAAAAACATTGAAAGGAATAATTAGCTTACATGTGAATAGTGGTTATAACAACGTGTATATGTTGCTCATTTAATAGCTCGTAGTTTTCTAATTTCTTGATGTAATTTCAACAAGTAAAATCCTACTAAAAGTATTCTTTCTTAAATATTATTTTTGTGTTTAGATTTTCTCCTATAATTCTTTACTTTCAAAAACGTGAAATGTTTATCTCCTAAAATGTGAGTCACTGCTTTTTATTCCCTTTATTTTTTGTTTGTTTTTCTCTGCTTTAAAAAAATATTAATCAAGGTTCTTCTTTATGGGTTCAAAATCCTTTTTAAATTTTACTTTTTACTTCAGATTGATGTTCAATGCCATAAGAGACTGTGTTCTAAAGTGAACTCTCCCTTTGTCTTTTGTAGTTTTTATGTAAAGAGACGTAAAGAATTGTATCTGAGGCATCATTTGTTGCCTTTGTCTTGTCCTTTGTTTTCCAGAGACATCATAGAACTTTTAGATATTATTCTTTGAACATTGCCAAAATAACAGACCAGTCTTCACTTTTAGACAGGACTTGTTTTGATTTTATTAAGTTTGAAGTTTTGAAACACCACAAGGCACAGACCAAACTCTGTCTTAAAGAAACTATCTCCTTTAATCTCTACTCTAAGACAATCCCAACCTATATTGAAAGTATTCATATAGTTCCCAGCTCTCAGCTCAAAACATCTAAACAGTTCAGCATCTCTCCTTTCTTGGGGGAAAGCTCTTCTATCCAACCCTAAGCTATCATTTCACTTTTCATGTAGAAAAAGACTGAAGTAAGTACTTTACAAAGCGTTTCATGTCATTTTCCCTTGTTGCAAAATTATTATTTTTAGGGAGGTGCAGGTGGGTGAGGTGGGAGGAAGAGGTGGCAGGAAAATGGAGACAACTGTACTTGAACAACAATAAATAAATAAATAAATAATAGTTAAACTACAAAAAGAATATTGAGAGCCTTGTCAAAAGCGTTGTCACAAGTATAACAAGTAAGTGGCTAGAGTGGTGATACTTGTTTCCAAAGACCCCAGTTGCCAATAAATGTCTCAGAAACCAGGGCCAGGTACACCACACACATAACATAAATGCCTCTGAAATAAAAAGACAGGGGATGAGAAAATGAGTATCTGTTTAAGAAGGACTTAAAGCAGATCAAATTTAATACTCGCACACGGTGTTCTTGATTGTCATTTCATTCATTTGGATCTTATAAAATATAAAAATCCTTGAAATGAGGCAGTTTTCATATTCAGCTAAGTGATAATGATTATACTAACAATCCCCTGCTCTAACTCCTAAGGCTGGGCAGTCTCATCCGCGGCAAAAAGTCATAGTGGAAACAGTGGAAGTAGTACAGTTACAACAGTGTTCTTTCAAGTTCACTACAATCCCAATTTCCTAAATAAAATGATCAGAGATTAAACTCTCAGATCTCCCATCTAAGAATCATTCCTGAAAGTGGTATTGTTAGGTAGAGGAGTCAAAACATCAACCTGCTCCTTATAAGTTTTTCACAATCAGATTGACAGAGATAAGTCACTGAGAAAAAAAAAAGTCCATGTATAAAACCAGAAGTTTTCAGACAAGCAAGCTTAGACTTGCATTCTTACATATAACCCAAATCCAAGATTTCTTAGTCCCCACCTTTAATGTCACAAATAAATAAATAAATGAGTGACTCCTAATTGGGTGGTCCCATGGTGTCATCTATTCTTATGCTTAAATCCAGGATATGCAATCAAGTCCTTCTGATGATACTTCATATTAATGTGGAAAGTTGACTGGTGTCCTAGGCTATATTACCTAACATATTTGTGACTATCCTGAGGCTAATTGCTTTTCTTCCAAGTATGTGCGAACTACATAATGTGGCTGTTCCCCCAACTCTGCAAAAAACCCTACAGCCTTTTCTTTCATCTTGTGTATGGTTTTAAATTAAACTGTGTTTTTCTTTACTGACCTTGAATTTTTAATTCAAACTCTTTTTATACTTTATTTTTGTCTATTTTTCCAATATAGTAATTAAATATTTTAGTCAATATTATCCCTTATCATTTACTTCCCAATTAATAGCAATAAAGGAATATTTAGTAAAAATGCACGGCTTTTGAACACTTCCACCTCTTATTTTCATTTCAATTGATATTTATTACATGACATAGTCAGTTCATTAAATAATTTTGCTTTCTAGCTTTGAAGTCCAAAGACTGACTTTATTCTCATTCAGTCACTTAACAAATCTATATGTACTGAGCGATTCTTTATGCTAGGTATTATTCTAAATCTTAAGTTCATAGTTGTGAACAAGACAGAAGAGGTCTCTGCTCTCATGGAGCTCACATTGTAACGCAGGAATATAGATATTAAAATATCATTTTAAAAATAAGTAAATGAGAAAACAGATTAGATATAAGTGCAAAGCTGAGAATTAAATTAAGGTGCTGTAATAAAGAATGATAGGTAGATACTTTACACTCAATGGTCATGGAAGTCTTCTTGAGGAAATAGCATTGAAGCTGGGATCTCAATTCCTGGGAGATAATTTGCACTTATTCCTTAAGTTTCTGTCTTCGTGTCACTCATTTTTTTCATTGCTTCTCATTAGACTTTTATTGTTATTATTTTACAATTTTATTCATTTTAAATTTATACAGAATAATTTTGCTCTTTTGATTTATAGGCCTATGAATTTTGATAAATGCATACAAATAACCATGCTCACCATAAAGACACAAAAGTATTTCATTGTCTTGAAAATATTCCTCTTGCTGCCCTTTAGCGTCGACCCCTACTACTATGCTAGCTTATGGCAAACACATTTGTTTTCTGTTCCTGTACTTTACTTTTGAGAATGCCATACAGATAGACCATACTGCATGTAACTTTTTCTGTCTGGCTTATGTCACTTAGCATATGCATTTGAGATTCATCCATGTTGTTGAATGTATTATTAGTTTGTTCCTTTTTTATTGCTGAGTAATTTTCCATTGTATAGATATGCCACCACCTCCTTATCCATTCAGCAGATGAAGGGCATTTAGGTTTTCCCAGTTTTTGACAATCATAAATGACACTATCATATACATTTACATACAGGCATTTTTGTGACCCTAAGTATTCATATTCTTGGGTAAACCTAGAAGTAGAATTACTGAGTCATATAAGTTTAACTTTATAGGACATTTCCAAACTGTTTTCTAAAATAACCATATCATTTTTACTTTCGCAAGCAATGTATGAGATTTCCAGTTTCCTTGCATTCCTGCAAGCCCTTGGTATTGTTTTAGCCATTCTAATAGGTATGCAATGGTATCTCATGGTTTCAATACGTATTTCTCCAATGACTACTAATTTTAAATATTTGCTTAATGGGCTCATTTGTCATTCAGGTATTCTTTGGTGAAATGTCTGTCGAATCCTTTGCCCATTTTTTATTTGGTAGTTTGTTTTCTTATCGGTTATTCTACTTAAGTATTTTTGATTCTTTATATATTATGGATATTTTTTTCTTTTTTTATATTTTATTGATTATGCTGTTACAGTTGTCCCATTTTTTTCTCCCCTTTATTCCCCTCCACCCTGCACCCCCGCCTCCCACCCTCACTTCCCCCACCTTAGTTCATGTCCATGGGTCATACACATAAGTTCTTTGGCGCCTACATTTCCTATACTATTCTTAACCTCTTCCTGTCTATTTTGTACCTATCAATTATGCTTCTCATCATGACTGTGTTTGCACATATATTCTCCCAGTACATGGCTTGTATTTTTGTTTACCTAATAGTATATTCATAGAGCAGAATTTTTTGGATGAAATAATATTTATCAAAGTTTTCCTTTTTATCCTTCTCTTGTTGTATTTATGTAATCCTTTAAATATATTTTTAGCATGATACTCCACTGAGAAATGGGACTTCCCCTCATATTATGTTTGCTCTCAAATAATTTCCTAATTATTGCTACAAGTGTCATGTAAAAGTCCAAGTGCCTACATGGGAGGAAAATTTTCATCTTTGTAGATAATGGCTAGAAAAATTTAAAGACTTAAATTTTAGATCCAAAACTATAAAAATCCTACAAGAAAATATAGGCAGTAAAATCTCAGACATTGCCCATAGCAATATTTTTTTCTCATATATCTCCTCAAGCAAGGGAAACAAAAGAGAATATAATCAAATGGGACTATATCAAACTAAAAAGCTTTGCACAGCAAAGGAAACTGTCAACCTCCCATATACTTTAAATTATCCCTAGGTTGCTCCTAATACCTAATACAATATAAATGCTATGTGAATAGTTGTTTTAGTGTATTGTTTAGGATTGATGACAAGATATAAAATGCCTGTACATGTTCAGTATAGATACAACCACTGTAGGCCTATCTACATAGCACACATTAGCAACAACATAAATTTAAAAATATTTTTGATCTGTAGTTGTTGAATCTGCAGATGTGGAACCTGTGGATATGGAGAGCTGACTGTATCCACAGTAACACATTTATTCAGATAAACGCCATCAACAGATGTTAAAACCATCGGGTTACAGGTTATGAGGAACAAGATATTTAAGCAATCTAAATATATTGTTTCCTATAATATTTATTCACTCTGGGGAAAATTCACCTTTACAATGGAAAGTACTTTGGTTACTTCCTTAACCAAGTTTTTAAACTTATCATACAATAGAACAAACTCATATTATACGTGCTTCCCGATATGATGTTAATGTGAAATAGACCATGCCATCTCATCATAAAGAAATAATCAAATTCTGACAATGGGAAATTCAGCATGATAACCAGCCTAGATTCTTCATAAAGGTCAATATTCTCAATGATCAAATAAAGAAATATTAAATGGTAGGGGTACTGATTCAGGTTAAGGAAAACCAAAGAGACATGATTATCAGATACAGTGGGTGACCCCTGATTATATTTATGTCAGAGATATAAAAGACATTTTGGATATCTTCTGAGAATAGGTATAGAAAGAGTATGAAATAATGTTATTGTATCAAGGTTATATTTCTTGAGTATAAGATGGGCTAAATTTCTTGATTTTGGAGGTTATGTAGGAGAATGTCCATGATCCATCAGAAGGTCCAGTGGAGTGGGAGCAGAGTGTTTGTGACGTGTACAATGGTTAGTCATCAGGAGAAAAAAATAACTGTAAAAGTAAGGTGACTCTCCTTACCCTTCCAGGAGTAAAATTCTGTATGATATATAAAATGATTTATGTGTCAAGTACAGTTCTAGATGCTGGAGTTATAGCAGTGAATAAGACAAATGAAACCCCTTCTCTTATAAACTCCCTTTTTGTTAGCATATGACCTTTCTTTTAATTTGTTGACTCAGAACCTGGAACTTCTCCTTGGCTCCCTTGGACAAAATCATATTTATTCTTGTGATATAGCTTATCTATCCTGATTTCTTAAAAAAAAAAAACTGTAGTCATTCTCCTTTTTCCTGGGAATTCTCAAGTTTTTGTCTTCTCACTACTCCCTTTCTTGCTTCTTGTTATCAGTTTGCTTTTGTAATTTTGTTCTAATCATTTAGAGACTTTAAAACAATGGTAAATGTATTGTCAGTCCATCTTCTTAAACCGGAAGATATTACCTGATAATTTCTGAAGGGACTGTCTAGGGATATTATCGCATAAAATGACTTAGAAAAGTTCTGTCCATCTCTGAAAGTGTGGTGGCGGCCTGAAGGGTTGCTGTGGTGTCCTTACAGAGCAATGTATCTCTTTGTGAGATGGTAAGAATAAAAATATATGTATTTGAAGCTTTGGAAATTAAAAAAGGCATCTCTCTTCATATATATATATATATATATATATATTTAGAATGAAATAATAATTGAGACCAGATCGAGTGTAATTATTCCATAGCCTCTCTAATTGTCCAAATACATATATTTGTAACATTTTTGTTCTGAAGTATTAAAATTTCTACTCATGTACTGAAAATTCCAATAAATATAAAAGTATGGCAAGCTTTGTCCTTAATGTCAATCCAATTGGAAACTATCTGTTTACCTTTTTATAAAATTAATACATTTTTATGTTTATGTTTTTATCATTATATGTTGTATACTCATAATCTGCACACTTTTTTTAACTGGCTGAATTTTTACTTGCTTGGTAATAGATATCCTACATGCTAAAACTTAAGTTTAACTTAGAACCTACCTAGTTAATGTTATTTAGTTATTCATTAGTTCATTAGTTATTCATCTCAGAATGCTGTTGTGCATTCAATATGCTATTAGAATAAAAATGCAGGATAGTGTTTAATTCCTCTTATAGCTAAAGTTAAAATTATTTATCCCATTTAGAGTAAAAATTCAACTAAGATCCATCAAAGCATATTTTTTTTTTTGTTTAAAAGCTTACATACTGACAGTTAAGCATTAAAAATCTCCATTCCTTGACATATTCTAAATAGAACAGAGTGACTTTGGCAATCATCAAAGAAAACTGGATAAATTATATTACTTTATATATTCTTTCTACTGTATAATATTGTATAATATCACTTTATATCTTCTTTCTACTTTTCAACCTCTCCACTGTCCACTATGAATTTTAAATGACTGTTTATGATCACTGCAAAGGTTTCAGCTCTACTTCTTTTAGGTTTCACTCACAATGATGAAGAGGTTATCAGATCAAGATACAAAAATGTCAATGAGTGTCCTGTTAGAGAAGGTCTGTATTTGTATTTAGGTTGCACACAGTATAGTATAAGCTGCTTTAAAGATTTTCCTGGGTCTCTTTTGGAAAAAGTTGGTTGAAAAATAAAGTCAAGAAATAAACCAAAATATTCTCTATAACTACTTATGAATAGCACATATCTTTAAAGTATTCTGACTTTATATTATCAACACAGATGCACTCTTTAACCAGTTCATATCTGTACTGTGTTTCATTATTTTCTTTTTTGTACAATTAGTTCTTGTCATCTAGTTCTTTCTGAGTAAAGCTGCTGTATAGAGACACCTGCTGGGAACTAAATGAACAGAAGAAAATTCAAACTTTAACTTTGGAAATTAAAAAAAGGCTTCTCTACTATATTAAAAAAAGTATGTTTTCTTTAAATAACATATTTAATTTCAAGACACACTTGCCTCTGAAATATATCAAAATCCATCTACATCTGGAGTTACACTATTGATCTAAAAATGTCTACCTTGTATGAAATTTCCATAATCTACATATAGGTATGCCTGCTGTATGCAATAGGTATAAAATACAAGAAATGTACAATAAATATATTTCAATCAAGTCATTTATTATTTCATGTGTTTTTAAAGAAATTAGAAGAGAATTATTTTTTCAGAGGCTAGGACTTTACTAACTCATATTTTTAATATCTTATTTAAAGTATTTGCTAAAGCAATGTAAACATCTATCCTTTATGGGTTCAATGCAAATATTCAAAATTAGTGAAAATGATCTCCAAAAAGTATGTTTACATAAAACTTTGTTGCCAACTTCAATCTAAATGAATTTCTAAATTGTAATCCAGATGATTAAAAATATCAGAAATTCTATGTAAAAAAGTACAGTATTTAATAGCAAATCATTAAGCAGGTATTTCAACTGTGTTCTAACTCAAGGTCAAGCTTAACATCTTTAGAACTAATTTGAGGTATGTACCATGTATTATAAGATGATAAAACTTAAAGATTATATGGGCATATCTGATTTCTTTTTTAAAAAATTTATTGATTAGGGACGAGAGAGAGAGAAAAACATCAATTTGCTGTTCCACTCATTTATGCGTTCATTAGTTGTTTCTTGTGTCTGTCCTGACCCGAGACTGAACCCACAACCTTGGCATATAGGGACGGCACTCTAACCACCAGAGATACCCAACCAGGGCCATTTCTTGACTTGTTTGAACAATTTCATCTAGGTGCTCTGCTAAATATTAAATTATAGGCAAGATTATATACAGGTCTTGAAGTGCAGCCACTACAGCAGTTCTCAAGTGATATTCACCATAATTTAGCTAAACATGAACCAGTCGTGTATAGAGAATGGATGACAGCAAGATTTCCAAGCACCTGCTCTATGCTCCCAATGAGATTGGGAGGATACATTAAATGATAACAAACTGATATCCGGCCTCCAACCATGTGGCAAGAATGCTAACAATTGCTAAGACGTCAACCAAAGATGTTATGATTCCAGATAGAGTGAGCATTGTATAATTTCAGACAAGAAGAAAACACATCCTGAGAAATCAGTTAAACTTGCTATTAAATGACCTTAACAACCCACACTGTCCTATTCAGATCAAATATGCAAACCTATTCCATTATATTTCACAGCATCTTGAAAGAGAAAAGAGCATGCAAGGTAACATAAAGTCCAAAATCAGACAAATTCAAATTCAGTCTCAAGCACTAAGAAGCTGATGCAGTATCCTTGGGCAAGGTCTTTAAGTACTTTAAATAGCATCTTCCTCATTAGTACGAAGGAGATATTAATGTTACTTTCATATAAAGTGCTTCCTAGAATATTTGGCACATGGTAAGCATTCAACTAACATTAACATTTTAATGTTGATCATCAGCTACAGGGTCTGAGATTTCATTAAATAACTGCACACATTATTTCTCTTACTTATGTGAGATTATAAAGACATTAGTATGTATATTCTTTGGAGAGAGTTGTAGTCAGAATAATAAATGTTGTTCTTGAGAACATTATTAAATATGTTAGAAAGTCAGATTGAAGGATATATCTCAAAACACTCAGGTTTTACATACATTGAATTTTAAACACTGCAGTTCTGTGTTGTTCTCAATAATCTTCAAAAAATTCAAAAACATGTACCAAAATTTATAAGCATACCAACAAAAAGAAAATCCTATATTAATTATGAATTATTCATTACTTAATTATAGCTTCCCTATTGCCATTATTATTTGAATGGCTTCTCTTGGGCCTATTTCCTGGCCTACCCAGCAAATATTCAGAATAGTACATGAACAGTCACATAATTCCAAGGCAAAATATTGAAAAGAATTTTCCTTGTGATTCAAAAACAATGAGAGACACATCATAGCATTAATCACACATTGTTTGGCCTGCAATTGGAAAATTAATCTATTACTCTAGGATGGTAGGGAAAAACTAACAGCTGAACACTGAAACTGGACGCCCTATGTAAGGCCCCCGTATTCACTGTTTCCTCTTCTGTAAGGAAACAAAGCCAGGTATGCAGGGCTTTTTTGTTTGTTTTTGTTTTGCATGTGATTGGAATATATGCTATTGAACACAGAGCAAAGAAGAACCTGAAAAATTGAGACTGTTTACTTTGTATAATGTTGACCTTTTTATTTTGCTTAATGTTCTTCCTAGAAATAAGTGAAAAATATATACTGTATATGATCCATTCACCAAGAAACTAATTTAAACATTTTACTATATAATGTCAATGTATGCGTTTGGCTTTCTTTTAAATTTTTTAATTAAATTTACTGGAGTGATACTGGTTAATGTAATTATATAAGTTTCAAGTGTACAATTCTATAATACATTCTCTGTGTACTGCACTGTTTTTTTACCACCCCAAATCTCCTGTGACAAAGATACGCTTTTTTTTTAAACAATGATACTATCAAGGCACAATCTTAAGGTAGGTAGGTAGGTAGGTAGGTAGATCAAGAAATTTATAAACTAAAAATAAATTGATGTAGTTTTACCATTAGGTATTCTTTTGATTATGTGGGGAAGTAAATGACGGAAAAAGATAAAGAAATGTTTAACAGGAAAATAAAAGCTTGGAGAAGCTTTGTATAAATATTACATTTAAGCAACCATGTTTTCTTTAGAAGTAGAGATCAAATTATAAGATAATAATTTAGTACTCTGCTTATTTTATGTTAACTAAGGAACTTTTATAGCATGCATCATATAATCTGGGCCCAGATATAAGCAAGACCAAACTTGTTATCGTCCCCTGAAGACAGCATGAATGTAAATCAGCTAAAATATAAGGCTCAGGATAATTTTGGGATCATAATAAAATTCATGATGTTTAAATTGCTCACTTCTAATGCATATTTTACAAGTCTCAGAGGAAGCCTCTGAACTCATAGATTTCCCCTTCTCCTCATTACTGTATTTGAAGCTCTTCAAATTCTGAGAATATCTGAAGGTGCTACAGAGCATTTTCTGTTAATAACAGCCCATTTTGGGAAAAGGAGTATAAATGAGTCTAAAGCCACACAGGTTTAATATCAGTAAAAAACATGGTCTAAGGTAAGTGTGCTGGTAAGTTCACAATAACTGTGCTGCTGGCTTTCCCCAAAGAGTCCTTAGAGAAAATAAACTGTGAATGAGTCTTCAATCACAGTACAATAAGACCTCTGAAGTGGACTTTTCCATGGTAGTTGCATGTTTATTCTGATTCATTTACACTCTCATTTCTTGCTCTTTGTTTAGCAGTATGTTCTAGGTGTTACTGAGACGGTCTATACCAGGCATGAATCTGTGACCTTTATTCTAATGTTGTTATTCCTAAAGTAGCTTAATCATACCGACCAGAAGAAACAGGGAAACATTTCACAGGGATTTGGAGTTGTCAGAAAAGATAACAAATCTTTTGGATTCTGCTCTAGAATCTTGTTTTCTTTTAGGAGAATATTAACTAATTCATCTTATAATGACTGTGATTATATCCCACTAATTTCTATAATGAGATCCTTCATATCCTTGATATCAGAATTTAAATCTTTAAATATGTTTATAATAAAGATATGCATCTATCAAAAGTGTAAGTAAACATTAAGTAGACAAGAAAATAGCTGAGTTGTTTTTCTTTCCCCTGACGGTGAGAGCTGATTATTTCACTTTCATTCTTTTAAGATAATTTTGCGAGTACAGAGAACTACATTAAAATTATTTTCTGTCAGGGCATGCAGAAAATCATCTTATTGTTTTTCCAGATTTCTCTATTTTTGAGAAATCAGCTGCTACTCCTTTAGAGGACTCTGCATTTTTCTCCCTCTGGTTGTATGTGCTCGTCTTTCAAAACAATTGTATTAATGGGAATTCATTTTTATTTCTCCTGATTAAGGTCCTTTGTATATTTATATCTATTCATCAGGGACTTTCATTAGTTATGAAATATTTCCAGGCAATATGTAATCAAATATTGTTTATATCCACATGTTCACTGCTCTCTCTTTCTGCATAACTATTTATTTATTTTTTTTAAGATTTTATTTATTTTTATTTATTTAGAGAGAAGGGAAAGGAAGGAGAAGGGGAGAGAGAGAAACATCAATGTGTGGTTGCCCCTCACGTGTCCCCAACTGGGGACCTGGCCTGCAACCCAGGCATGTGCCCTGACTGGGAATTGAACCAGCGACCCTTTGGTTCGCAGGCCTGCACTGAGCTACACCAGCCAGGGCTCTGCATAACTATTTAAACCTTTCACTCTATGTTCCGTGTTTCCGATCCTTTCTCATATTTCTTTCAGATCTTTGTTTCTCTGTACTTCTTTTGAAATGATTTCTTCAGATCTGTCTTCCAACTCACTAGCTATCTCTTTGTCTGTGTCCAATGCACCCTTAAACATGTGTATAGGGTTTTTAATTTCAATTATTGTACTTTAAGCTCTACTTTATAGTTTATTTTTCTACAAATACTTCCTAATTTCATTTTTATCTGTTTAAATTGTTTTCTCATCATCTACGACTGATTATTTCAGAGTTTGGAGATTTATAAGTCTGATTCTGCTACTTACTGTTTCACTGATATCTAACTCATTGTAGCTTCTTGACGTGTTTACTTTTTCTATGATTTTATTATTTTCCTCAAAAATTTATTAACGTAAATTTCTTAAGGCCAAAGATAAACTGCATTCCATCACAGATGATTCATGTTGTCTTTGCAAACCACCTAACACAACCATGAGTCTGGGATCACATTAAACCGAACTTCTGGTTAAAGAATTTTGAGTACATTCAGGTGATACAAATTTTGTAAATGACTGCATATTTGTAAATTACCAGGCTTATGGTTACAATTTCTGTGTTGCATTATTCTACATCTCTGTGAAGAGGAAGCAGGTTTATTTTGTTTCATTCTTATCTTGAGAGTATTGTCTTTTAGAGCTCATTTTCATGAGTGAAGTATTGCTTAATAAACTTTTCTTGGCTCTAAACTTTTTTGATTCTTTTCATTTTTTTTTTTCCTGAGAGGAAATCAAATGCTAAGCTCAGTTTCATCAGATTAAGCAAATCTACCATGGTCCATTTACCTATCCCTCAGATTAATGCAGTGTAATTTCTAACATATCCTTAGAACCTCAGTTATTTAAAAATACCCTAAAATATCTGGACCAACATTTTACTTTGGATAGAAGTGTTGGTCCAATCACCTAGCCTGTTAGGTATAAGCATGGACTACTTCTCCTCTTTCTGTTTTCCTACCATTTTATGGCCAAAATATTAGAATTAAGTAAGTTCCCTTTGCAAGCAAATTAATATTGCAACAATTTATGTTTTGCTACAAACACATAAAACTGTAAAAACTACAATATGAGCAATGCTAACTTTTATATAAAATTATTAGAAAATAAGCATATCTAAAAAAGTTTTTTGTTTGTTTTAATTTTGACATATGAAGGGTACTGACGTAAACTGTGTAAAAATAGATTAGCCTACATAGCACAAAAGATTTTAGCTTAAGGAAATAGAAGTGGTTTTAGGGCATCTACTCTGGTATGGCATTTATATAAGATTTATACTCAACAAAGTAATAGCTATTACTTACCTATTGGACATTGGAGTCCAGGCAATTTAAATGGATTATTTTCCATAATATTCACAACATCTTTGTAATTATGTCTTTCTCACAGATGGTGACATAGGTCCAACAACAAAAATAATTATTCAAGTTCACAGCTAATGAATAACAAAACAGAATTTCAAACCCAGAAAATACCATTTTAGAGTCCACTGGACTCTTATCCAAGACACTTTCTGATAGTTTAGATGTATTCATGTTCTCACAACAATATATCAGGCAACTTTTCAGTCTTTCCTAGGCCTATGATAACAGAGAGATATTGAGATACAATTCAGATTTATGAATCACTTGTGTTTGAACACAATATAACACATACAAATACTCTATTTTGTTTTTAATTATCACTCTACCTTGTTTGATTGTCTTCATAGTATCAGGTTCATATACTTTTAGGTGAAATACTAGTATACAGTTTTTATTTATTATAACTCAGTCACTCTAAACCAAACTGTGCTTGGACAATAGTCATATTCTTTTAATTGTTGATTGTTAGATTGAAAAAAGAAAAAAGGAATCAAAGTCAAGGGTAACATAAAATATTATCTATTCTGTCCACACAAATACTATATGAATATCTCAGATTAATGCTATGCCAAAGGAAATAAGATGAGGTACTAATCACTGACCTAGTTTGTTAAAAAGCCATTCCAAGTATATCTATAATCCCCTTAAAACAAAAATTCCATCTACTTGTTCTCTATTGTAAGATTGCTTTGGGAGCTCAGCTCCATCCAATGAGGCAAAGCACTGTCTCAGCATACCTGGTGAAGAACTTAACCTGGACAACTAATGACAACCTCATGTGTCCATAATTTTACCTTTGGCCTGAATTTAAAGACCAATGTAAATATTTTCAAATACAATTAGTTTGATAATTTCAACATAAAATAAACTAAAAACACTGAATATAGCCTATGAAATGATTGATGTATGACATTACCACTGCACAAAGTTTGACTGATATACCTAAAATTCCCTAGACATGGAATCTATATCATTAATAAGATTATGTCAAAAGTAAAGAAATATGAAAAAAACGAAGGGCAGGCTAGATGGGGGGAGGAGAAAGACAATTTATTAGGTTGCTAGAATTTATTTTGTTTTTATTGAAATTTATTTCTATTATCATGTATTCCACTTACACCCCCTCCCTCAACAATCATCACACTGTTGTCCCTGTCCATGAGTTCTATTTCCTTTTTGCTTGATTGCTCTGCCTCCTATCACTCCCCCAATAGCTGTCGTCCTGCTCTCTATCTACAAGTCTATCTCTATTTTGCTTCTTAGTTCGGTTTGTACAATAGGTTCCACATCCGAGTGAAATCATATGGTACTTGTCTTTCTCTGACTGGCATATTTTACTTAGCATAATGCTCCCCAAGTCCATCCATAATGTCTTTCATTTTTAATTTTACTTATTTGTGTATCTCTCTTTTTTTCTAATGAGTCTAGTTATAGTCTGGTTAAAGGTTTGTCAACCTTGTTTATCATTTTAAAGAATCACTTTTGGATTCATTGATCTTTTGTATATTTTTTTAGACTCCATTTCATTTTTCTGCTCTGATCTTTATTATTCCCTTCCTTCTCTTCAGTTAGGGTTTTGTTTGTTGTTCTTTTTCAAGTTCCTTTAAGTATAAAGCTAGATTATTTATTTGAGCTTTTTCTTGTTTCTTGAGATAGGCCTCTAGTGCTAGGAATTTCCCTCTTAGGACTGTTTTCCCTGTGTCCCAAAGATTTTGGATTGTTGTGTCCTTGTTTTCATTTGTTTCAAGGTATCTTTGAATTTCTTCCTAGATCTTATTGTTGACCCATTAATTGTTCAAGAACACGTTATTTAGCTTCTGTGTCTTTGTGTACTTTTCAGTTTTCTTCTTGTGATTGATTTCTAGTTTTATAGCATTGTAGTCACAGAAGATGTTTGATATGATTTTAACATTCTTAAATTTATTGAGACTTCTTTTGTGTCCTAACATATGGTCTATCCTAGGAAACGTTCCATGTGCACTTGAAAAGTATATTCTGCGGCTTTTGGGAAAAATGCTCTGAAGATATCAATTAAATCCATTTGATCTCATGTGCCATTTAAGGCCACTGTCTCCTTGTTAATTTTCTGTCTGGAAGATCTATCCATTGAAGTCAATGGGGTGTTAAAATACCTGACTATGACTATATTTCTTTTGATCTCTCCCTTTAAGTCCATCAAGATTTTCTAGGTTGGGTGCATAAATGTTTATTAGTGTTATATCACCTTGTTGAATCGTTCCCTTTATAATTTTGTAGTGTCCTTTGTCTCTTACCATAACCTTGGGTTTAAAGTCTATTTTGTTGGACATGAGTATGGATACATCACTCTTTCCCTTTCCATTTGTATGAATTATCTTTTTCTATCCCTTTAATTTTAGTCTGTGTGCATCTTTTGATCTGATGTGGGTGTCTTGGAGGCAGCATATAGTTGGGTTTAGTTTTCTTATCTATTCAGCTACCTGAAGTCTTTTGGTTGGTGCATTTAAGCCATTTACATTTAAGGTGATTATTGATAGATATATATGTAATACTATTTTATTGTTAGACTATTTTCCTCTGTTTTTTTCTTTTATTTTTCTTCTTCTTAAAGCAAGCCCTTTAACATTTGTACTGGTTTGGTGTTAACAAACTCGTTTAGCTTTTTCATGTCCAGGAAGCCCTTTATTACTCCCTCACTTTTAAATGATATCCTTGCAGGGTAAAATAGCTTTGGTTATAAGTCCCTGCTTTTCGTCACCTCGAATATTTCATGTTCTTCTTGCCTGAAATGTTTCTGTTGAGAAATCAGAAGACAGTCTAATTGGAGCTCCCTTGTAAATTACTAACTGCTCTTCTCTTGCAGTTTTAAGGATTTTCTCCTTGTATTTATGTTTTGCCATTTTAATTATGATGTGTCTCTGTGTAGGTCTCTTTGGGTCCATCTTGTTTAGGGCTCTCTGAGCTTCCTGGAGTTGGGTGTATTTTTTCCTTCACCAGAGTAGAGAAGTTTTCAGTCATTATTTCCTCAAATAGGTTCTCAATCCCTGGCTCATCTCCTCTCCTTCTGGAATTTCCATGGAGTGAATGTTGTAAGACTTCATATAGCACCCAAAGTTTTCTTAAACTCTCAATTTTTGAAAATTATTTTTTCTTTTTTGCTGCTCTGCTTGGTTGTTTTTTCTACCCTGTCTTCCAAATTGCTGATTTGATCCTGTGTTTCGTCTAACCTACTGTTTCTTCCTTTTAGTGTATTATTTATTACAGATATTGTATTCTTTATTTTTGACTGGTAGATTTTTATATTTTTGATGTCTTTTTTCATACTGTTGAGTATCCTTATGATCATTATTCTAAACTCTATATCAGACAAATGCTTGCCTCCATTTCATTTAGCTCTTCTTCTGGAGATTTTCTTGTCTTTCTTTTGGGACCTGTTTTTTTGTCTTCCCATTTTGGTTGCTTCTTTGTATTTGTTTCTATGTATTATGTAGACTAGCAATGACTCTGATGCAGGCCTATGGTAGACACTACTGTGATTGGCTCTGAGCACACTCTGGAGCTGCCAGCAGTCTGAAGCACGTGGCTCCCTCTGCTTGGCCTGGTTGTGTGCAGAAAAAATCAGGCTGTGCACAAAGGCCTTCTTTTATTCACATTGGACTAGGGGTGGGTCAGCTAAAGTCAGAGCTCCTAGAGGTCCGCCTTAACTGTTAGGCTTAATCAGTTAGACATAATAGCCTCCAGGTGTACTCTGAAGTCTGGTTTAAGCTCCACAGGTGGTATGAGAGGGATTCCTGCATT
The DNA here is from genome assembly GCA_004026765.1 of Micronycteris hirsuta. Taxonomy (NCBI): domain Eukaryota; kingdom Metazoa; phylum Chordata; class Mammalia; order Chiroptera; family Phyllostomidae; genus Micronycteris; species Micronycteris hirsuta. The sequence goes on along the minus strand of PVJI01009699.1, from coordinate 38,685 downwards.
TAGGGCTATTGTTTCCCCTCAGGTGATGCCACATGTAATGGAGGGCTCTGCCTGAGAAAGATGGCTTCTGAGTACGAGGATGACTGAGCACAAGATCCTGGAAGCTGATCCTTAAACTCCAGCAATCTGGTGATCCCAGAGCCACCAGCCCCAGACTCTCCCCACGTATTTCTAGCCCACTCTGCTCTCCCTCTGCTAGAGCCCAGGGTAAGTGGCTGCAAATGAAATTTTGTGCACTAGCTCTTTAAGAGTCTCTTGTATCTCTAGCCATCTCTCCCTGGTGGACAGAAACTCTGCTGCTTTTCCTTTGCTGGATGTTACCTGGGTTCCTTTACGAGTTCTGGTACTATGGGCTGGGGAGCCCAGCTTTGGGTTTAGACCCCACACTTCTCAGGGGGCACTCCCAGCCACCTAAATATTTCTCTGAACTTCAGCTGCTGTCTGTTTGAGCCCAGCCAGCTCTCTCACAATTCTGCACTCCCATTCTAGTCTCTTAAGGAAGAAATGGTTTTTTTCCTTAAGTCCTTGGTCAGAAGGCTTCTCTTCAGCTAGTGTTCAATTTGTTATTCAGAGTAATTTTTTTTTAATTTAGTTGTAATTCCAGTTTGGTCCTGGGAGGAGGTGAGTATAGCTTCCATGTACTCCTCCACCATCTCGGGTCTCTCAAAATGGTCTATTTCTTATATACCTACCTAAAACCACAGGTTAAGTAAATATAATTTTCAGCTTCCAATTTAGGAGCAATTTAGCAGAAATAATTACTCAAATTAATCAAATATGAGAGGAAAAAAGCATCAATCTAACAAGGCTTCGCATGATCTATGTTTTATGGCTCATTTTGTTCATTATAAAAAGGGAAAGTAGAAGACTCTTCTTTCCCTCTTTTTATCATTGTTCAAGTACAGTTGTCTCCATTCCCCCCCCACCACTCTTCCCTACCCAAGCCACCCCCACTTCCCACCCTCTATCCTACTCCCCTCTGGCTTTGTCCATGTAGCCTTTATGTCCCTTGATGACCCTACCCCCTTTTCCTCCCATTATTCCCTCCCACCTCCCATCTGGTTACTGTCAGTTTATTCTTAATTTCAATGTCTCTGGTTATATTTTGGTTGCTTGTTTGTTTTGTTGGTCAGGTTCCAGTTATAGGTGAGATCATATGGTATTTGCCTTTTACCACCTGACTTATTTCAGTTAGCATAATGCTCTCCAGTTCCATCTATGCTGTTGCAACAGGTAGGTGCTCCTTCTTTCTTTCTGCTGCCTATAAAGTATTCCATTGTGTAAATGTACCACAGTTTTTTTTTTTTTTCAAAATAAAAAGCTTCTGCATGGCTAAAGAAAACATCAGCACAATGAAAAGGGAACCGATCATATGAATGATACTTCAGACAAGGGTTTCATCTCCAAAATATATAAAGAAGTCACATGACTCCACTCCAGGAAGACAAACAATCCAATTAAAAAATAGGCAAAGAAACTGAATAGACACTTCTCCAAGGAAGACCTACAGAGGGTCCACAGGCATATGAAAGGATGCTCAGCATCACTAGCCATCAGAGGAATGCAAAATAAAACCACAATGAGATACCACCTCACACCAGTCAGAATGGCCATCATTACCAAATAACAAACAAATGTTGGTGAGGTTTTGGAGAAAAGGGAACCCTAGTGCACTGTTGGTGGGAATACTGACTGGTGCAGCCACTGTGGAAAACAGTATGGAATTTCCTCTGAAAAATGAAAATGGAACTGCCTTTTGACCTGGCAGTTCCACTGATAGGACTATACCTTAAGAATCCTGAATCCCAATTAAATAGTTTCTATCTAAAACCTTAAAAAACTGTACACAATCGAAAATGATTGTTCATCATACTACTTTTTCATTAATGAGGCTATAATCATTTTAATTTTTCAAATATAGGGATGACTTCTGAACATAAAGCTTGACAGCTCAAAAATGAAAAGCAGTGATTATACACTCCGTGTCTGCACCTGGAGAACTGCCCCTTCTCTGCTGGGTGCTGCGAGCGCCTGGGGAGCAGTACGCCCCCCAGCAGGCGTGTGTGTTCCCTTGGGGAAGACTTGCTTTTGCCCGTTAAAAACATTCTTCACGGTGATGGTGTTTTTCTTTCCTTATGGAAGCACGAGGTAAAATATTTCATTAAACCATGACACTTAAAAATAAAAATATAAATTCTAAAAAAAAAAAAAAAAGAATCCTGAAACACCAATTCAAAAGAACCTATGCATCCCAATGTTCATGGCAGCACAAACAAGACTTTCTCTCTCTCCCTCTTTTTCTCTCCGGTTTGCTACATGTCTTAGAGAGAAGAATACAGTAGTGTATGTTAATCTTCCACATCACATGTGGAACAACAAAAGACCTGGGATTTTTATCCCAACTGTAACCAAAAGCTTAAATGAATTGAGTAAGCTGCTTTAAGGTACAGTGACTGGTTGATTTAAGATTTAAATGGCTGAAAGAGTTCACCAAACTTATACTCCTTCTTTTGGGATACTTGACACAGTTTTTCAAACCTATCCAAACCATTATTAACTGACATAAAAGGTTTTTACTGCTTCAAAAGGCAGCTATGGGAATATTACTCCTCCTTCCCACTCTGAGCTACACAGTCCTTTAAATAGTACTTTCTATAAATTCTAGATCTTTTCTAATGAGAAGCCTCACATATTGTAACTAATGTGGGCTCCAGACTGTTTATCTAATGGAGAATTTAGACTGTATGCTTCTCCATATCTATGTTTTCTTCTGTATAGCTCATCTTTGTTCACAAAATAAGTAAAAAAAAAACCCTCTAATTTATCAAAACAAACAGCTAAAGAGAGAGTATAGTCAACCTTTTAAAACTTATTAAAAAGCTACAATGAGGGTTACTTGGAGGAAATTTAGGCCACGAGGTCTTACTGAACACCCACAAATGGAGATAAATCTGCCCTGTGTCATTATACCCCACAGCTCTTCGATGGAAAAACTTCTTTCCTGTTTTCTTCCCTAAGAATGCACTAAGTTAAAATAAAAATATAAGAATAACAAGATAATTTAGGGTGAATTTTAGTGTATTAATGCAATAACTATATATGAGGACTCACTTAAACGGGAAGCATTTTGTTATGTATTATGAAGCAAAGGAAGGAAGTGTAATAATATTCTCACCACATCTGCTCTAAGGAAATCTCTAGTTTCTAAACCACTGCTTTTTTCTTCAGTTCTTTAAGGCTGCTCTTGATCTCCATTTTAATCTAGGCATGAATACTCTGGCCTTTCTCTTCTTTTTCTTTTTTTTTTTTGAATTGAACACCTGACACCTACATAATTTTATTAACCAATATCACCCAAATAAATTCAATTTTTGAAAAACAATGTATATTTCTCACAGATTTAGTGTATAAAATGGAGTTTGATCAGAGTCTGGCCTTTCCCTTTCATTACACACTCACATTAGCCCCTCCATTTTTCTCTACTGTTTTCTTCTTCTAATTCTGCACAGCTGCTGGGCTTAACTTCTGAGTCCACAATTACATAGCAACTTTCTTTAGGAACTTAGTATGTCTCCAACTTTACCAAGAAAAGGGAGGTTAGAAAAGGCAGTTTTTCTTCTTCTTTATGTTTCATTCAAAATCTCTTTTACAATGATCATTTTCAGTGGTCTCAGTTTCATCTGTTGCCACAGTGGCCAATGTGTTAGATCCATGCCTGGCAGTCTGTCCACATAAATTATCCCCAATTCAAATTATTCCCAGACTTCATCAGATATTTCCTCTTTTATGAAAAAAGAAGTATATCAATGTCACATTGATAACCATTTGTTCCTATGTCTTATCCTTATATCCATTTTCAGTGCTCCCTTTTCTAATGAACGATGGCATTAATTTCTTCCAACACTCTTCACCGCAAAGTTAACACCTGTCTCCAGCTGGTTATCCAGAGCTCTCTCAAGGTGCAGAGGCTGTTTTTCCACTTTTGCCTTTCTCATCAGTTTTCTCTAATGTGGCCTCCTCAATAAGTGCATATTAATCTTTTGAGGTCAGCCTAAATATTGTCTTCTTGGAGAAATCATTTTCCATTCCATCCCCAAAAGAATTAATCACTTCCTCATTTGTAATTTTACAATGTATTGTTCATTTTGCTGTGTTCGTGTTTTATTATTCCTTGTATAAATATCCTTTTTTCCACTAAATTATGAAACCTTTGTGGGCAAGGGCATTTTCCCTATCATCCTCCCAAACTCAATCCTCTCTAGCACAATGCCTGACACAACAGATGCTCAGTGTGCATTGTCTGCAATGAACTGGTTCTCTTTGTCAAGAATCCTCTTATCTAATATGTATATGGAAATTCCATAGGATAAATGATATAGGAATTTAGAGAAAGACCATCCCAGGGTGATCTAAGAAAGCTAATGTTTGAGGAGAAGATAATTTCAAACAGATAGACCAGGAAACATTTTGTACTGTTCAGAAAGAGTATATTGAACAAAAGGTCAAACATGAAAATGCATAAAACTTTCTAAAAGAGCACTGAACATCTAATATAGCTGAACATTTGTAAAGAGAATAAGATAGTTTAAAAAACTGCAGGAAGGCTGAAAAGAACTTACATTGGTCAGAAATAGTTTTGGATGCAAGTGACAAAAATAAAATGAAAAAACAGACAAATTTATTTCTCTCATAAATAAGTAAAATTTAAAGATAAACATTCATGAGTCAACCTGTCATTTACACTTTGTGGCCCACAGCCATCAGCACGTAATGCATGCCCTCCATCTCCTGGTCCAGGCAACACTTTGAATTCCAACCATTCTTTATTTCAACAAGCAAAAAGGAGCAAGAAATGAGGATGATGAATGTTTTCTTTCCGAAGACATGCCCAGGAAATTTTAAATAACTGGACAGAATTTAGTGCCAGGGCCATACCTACCTTCAAATGATACTAAAAACATTGTATTTCTTATGAGTAGCCATCCTCTCCCCTCTTCCCAAATAGTACTTTCTGTCGTTGCCCAAGATTTTAAAAGATAAATTGAAGTATCTGTATTTTAACTGTAAAAACAGTAAAGGTAAAGTCAGAAAATAGAGATTTTCATAAATGGATATACTAAGGAATGGAATAAATACATGTTGGTTTGTGACTTTAATGTTTCAGGGAGAAATTAAGCACTTAGTTTCCATTTTCCTGGTAATTGTTCATCATAGTTACTTTTCCCTTGAAAAATGAAAGTGTTCCTTAAAATAGTCATCTAAAAGGAACAAAGGAAATCTGCCAAATATACTTCTTATATCTATGGTTATATAACTTTTTTTTTTTTTTTGCCCACTCCATTTTAACGGTCATTTTAGCAAATGACACTAGAATACAGACATTTAAACACAAGGAAGGGCTGACTCCTACTTCTCTTTGCTGATTATTTGATTCTTTTGAACGTAAATAAGTAAAATAATTTCTTTCAAAATAGCTGCCAGGGATCATCACTTATTAATCTCTGTAAGGTTTTTCCTGGGACATTATAAACCCATCAGCAGGAGGTTCTAACACAAAGCTCACAAACCTCCCAAGTCATCCTTCAAGTGAATTCCACTCCTCTTCATGCTCAGATCCTAAATTAGGACATATTCTGGCCACAATACTGTTATTTTAATTTTAAATACTACCTTTTAGTTCTAAATGTGTGAAAAAGAAACAGTGCTTTAAATAATATATACATATACACTTTATACAATTGAACATATCAAATAATTATAGAAAAAGAATAATAGGAATTAATTACTAGAGAGGTTAAAATTGTATTTTTGGTAGGTATATTCTATTTACATACAATTCTAATCATGGGTACATGTAGGTAAATTATGACTAATGGTGAAATAATAAACCATCTTGACAACATAAAACATATGCATATAGAGATATAAATATATTTTAAAGGGCTTATTAGTTAGCTTCAGACACATGTACCTAACATTTTACTATACCTATGAAGAATTAGTAATAAATGTATAAACAAACTAAATAAATAAATACATAAAACTATGTACTACCAAAGTTGAGAAGACAAAAAATGTTTTCAGAATTTCAAAGAAAATTTTACTCCTAAGAGCTGTACAGAGAAAAGCAAAGAGTCCAGCTCATGCTTATAAAATTAAGTGACCTCAACAACATAAAAGAAGGTAGAAAGAAGATATTCATTTTGTTTTGCATCTTATATATCCCCTTAATATATTCTTGGTATTTTACATAGAAAACCATTCAGCTATTATTCCTCCTACTATGAAGGAGAAATTTGATAAAGTGACCAGATCATATTCTCAATCTTCTTGGCTTCACATTTTTCAGCCATTTATAGACTAAAACTTCCAGAAGGAAACCAGAAAAAAGTATGGTGGACATGGACACATTAATCTTCATATGTATTATTCCTAGACATAAAGCACTTTAGGTGGAGGCAAGAAAGAAGATTCTTAGAAGTGTATTTTGAAGTTTATGTTTTTTCATGGCCCTGAGTCCAGAGTATCAGAGAACAAATCAGTGCATGAGATGACCTCAGAATAAGGAAAAAGTTGGCAAGTAGAGTCTGTTGAGTATAAGAAACTAGATTAAAAAACAGTGCTCATCGCTATGTCCTCCAACCTAGAGCAGAGTAAGAAATCCTAGCATCTCCCAAGTAATAATGAAAACAACCAAGGAAACTGGCCTGTGGATGGACACTGAATTTACAAAGCTTTGTTTTCACAGTTAAGTAAGAATAAAAATTAGCAACTAGGAATACATAAGAATGTCTGCAGAACAAAAGCAAGAAAACACTGGAAGAATCTGAGGAAGATTCTAATACAGTACTTATATAATGGTAATAACCAAATGAAAAATATGCATGTTATATTAAATATATATGAGACAATTCAGTAGTCTACATGGATAAACCCAGCCACTTCAGTATCTATGGGGACTAATACAATTATGTCAAGATTTCCAGAAGCAACAGAGTATGGTAAGACTGGGAAACTCTCCAATATAGGCTATGTCTAAAGTGACAGACATTAATCAGTACACTTAAATTGTGTTAAGCATGTATATGGGCCCATTGTTACCAGATTTCTGATTTTGAAAATCTGAGGATTCTTTATAATCCCTCCCTCCCGTCCTCCCTCCCTTCTTCTACGAGAAAAAGAGATATCCAGTAAAGTTAGAGGCAATGGGACCACACACACACACACACACACAAAGAAATTTAAGTTAAACTCTTCACCTAGAATCCTAATATATTCATCATTTGCCCTGCTTTTGGCTTCTAGAATGCACACAATGAGGCTTACACTCTTCCGTGTAGAACACTAAAATGTTCTTCAAAAATGTGACCCTTTCATACAGATCAAAAGAAGAGATTAGAATTAAAATAAGGACCATGAAGATTTCCCAGTGAATGAGCCTGGCCAGGTGACCGTACACTATAGGCAAGCACTGACAAACTCTGTCTATGCACACATAGGTTTCAATTAGGTCTCCAGAAACATGTTCTGAAATAAAAGCCAGAGACCATGCAAATATATAAACAAACAAACAATCAAAAACAATAAAATAAAACATTATTCATCAAAATTACTGAGTAATTAAAAATATTTTATTAATATTTTCAGAATGGTAGGAATAAAGAGTGCATCCATTTTATAAAAATAATTCTATTCAAAAAGAACATTAAAACAGATCATATACAGTGTATATTAGAAAATAATAAAACTTAGAAGGGTTGGATTATGAGGTTGAAGCTATTTTGTAAAAAGGAAAGCAAAAAGACCAAGATGAGAAATAAGAAAGAAAATACAAAAAAAAGTAACAGATAAGTACAGAAGGTCTAAAATAAAAAGCAACAAATTTCCAAAATAAGGAATAACATAAAAGAGGAGAGGAAACCACGATGGAAGTAAAATAATTTTTTTAATGCTTCAAAATAGAAAAACATGAGTTTGTAGAAGGAAAAAAATCAGTGAATGAATGCCCAAAACCATGGATAAGAATAACTCGTGATAAGATATCTCCATGACATTTTAGAACAAGGAGCTAATCCAAAAAGCCTTAAAGAAAAAAAAAATAAAAATAGGCTTCATGCAAAATACTGCAAGAATTATGCTATCAGACTCCTCAACAGCAACTCTGCCCTCTAGTTAGTACAGCAATTATTTCCAACCTAGAATTCTTGACCTGAACAAATTATCAATGTGTAGCTGAATACAGTATAAAAAATAAAACATCTTGGAAATATTACTTCCGGTGTACTGTTACTTAAAAAAGCACTGAAGAATGTTCTACACAAAAATTAAAAAATAAACAACAAAAGATATAGAATGCAAGAAACAAAGAATGTTTATCAAAAGAGACCTCCAGTATCACAAACATGCAGCACATCTTAAAGTGGACTAACCTGAGTAGAGCACATGTAAAGTTTCCAGAAACAGCCCTGAGCAGTGTGGCTCAGTTGGCTTGGCATCATTCCACAGAGTGAAACAATGCTGGCTTGATTCCCGGTCAAGGCACACGCCTGGGTTGTGGGTTGGGTCCCTGGTCAATGAGTATGGCAGGCAACCAATGTTTCTTTCTCACATCGATGTTCCTCTCCTTCCCTTCCCTCTTTCTAAAAAGAAAAAAGTATCCATGAACATTTAAAATTGAAGTATTTATGATCATTTTAATGCATTAAGCAAATGCAGGGTGGGACAAAAGTAGGTTTACAGTTATGAGTACACAAAACAGAGTTTATTCTTGTATTATCATTTATTAACCATTGTATTATTTTTCATATGAACAACTGAAAACCTGCTGCTGTCCCACCCTGTATTTATACAACTTGAGGAGTATTATGAACAAATTTGTGACAAGTACACTGAAAAAACTAAACAAAGAAGCACATAAGTAAAAAACAGTTTTTACTCCAGGAAGATCAAAAAGTCTTGCAATGGAGTTTATAAAGTCACAATACATACTTATTATTGAAATAACTAGGAATGGTACAATATAAGTGTAGGGAAACAAGAATTGTTTGTGTTTTTAGTAAATGAGGGATGAAAAAGAAGTACATCAACATCTTACATAGTAAATAGATAACTAAACCTAAAATATCAAGAATATCAGCAAATCAGTTAAAGGTATGGCCAGTTTATGTCAAAAGAAAAAGAGAATTGAAATGAAAATTTGTTGCCTATTAAAATAGGACACTTGCAAGTACAGATAATGCTTCTCACAGTAAATATACAGAGAATCATCTAAACTTGGAAAAAATGTATTTAGAATTTTCTTTGAAACATTCTCTTACAGAAGACAATATAACACTACTCAAATATTTAATATAAAATATTGGATCGAAGCATTTTATACACAATAAAGTAATCATTTTTTATGAGTTAATATCTTAAAAACAGAAAACAATGTGATGTGCCCTAACCAAGCTTACTGCCTTAACAATTTCCAGGGATGACACAGGGAGAGGAAAACGTAGTAGAACTTAGCATACTTCTGAGTTAACGAAACATAGCTAAAGAGTATGGAAAGACTAGGACAGATAGAATTCACAGGGAAGAATACTATAGAAGAAATATCTGCACAGAAAATTATGGAAATCTGCACTGGCTGGGTACTCATCAAGTATTTAGCACACCCTGATCATTCAATACATGGTTACAAAGTATGTGAGGCTAGAGAAAGACTGGCCCAAAAGGATTAGAAGTAAGAGTGTCTGGTACCACCTGGGCCCTGCAATGATGTCTGTTTCTACCAGCCAGTCTGGAAAACCTCCAGAATCATTGGTCATTTGTACACTATCAGGGAGAGTCTTGACTCCAAAGAGGGAAATAATTAGCCTTAGACTAAACACTCTATGGTCTTGCCTAACAAATCTTAAAGGTAAGACCCAAAAGAATATAATTATTTACAAGAACCCAAATTGCATCTCAGAACAAAACTCAAGAATATTGATTAGAAAACAAAAATATTCAGTATTCTAAATTTAAACATCAGAATATCTGGTCTCCAGTCAATAATCAGACATACCAAATGACAAGGAAATACATACCAGGAAATCAATCAATCAATCAAAAGAGACCCAGGACTGATACAAATGTTAGAATTAGCAGATGAGGGCATTAAAACAGCAATTATAATTGAATTCTATGTTATCTAAAAGTTAAATTGAGGTATGGAAGATGAAATAAAATATAAAAATAAAACATCTACTGATGCAAAATACAGCATTAGGGTTAAAAAACAAAATATAATGGATAGACAGACATTACACTAGAAAAGACTGATGAACATAAAGACAACAACAGACACCATCTAAAATGAAACAAAGTTTAGAAATAAGCCAGGCAGTAAAAGACAAATACTATATTATCTCACCTATAAGTGGAACCTAATCAACAAAAACAAGCGAGCAGAATATAACAGAGAAATTGAAATAAAGAACAAACTGATAGTAACCAGAGGAAAGGGGGGAAGGGGATAATGAAAAAAAATAGGCAAAAGGTCATCAAGGAACATGTATAAAGGACACATGGACAAAACCAAAGAGGGTAGGATCCAAGGTGGGAGGCGAGGAGGGGAGGCAGGAGGGAGTTGTGGAGGGAAAATGTAGACAACTGTACTTGAACAACAATAAGAAAAAAGAAGATGAAAAAAAGTTTAAAAAATCAAAGATTGAAATATAATTTCAAAAATAGAAAGAACATCAATGAATTGAGGGATAACTTCTAAGTGGCACAATACACATGTATATTGGAGAATGACAGGGACAGAAAAAATATTTAAATAAAATAGCCAAAACATTTACAAATTAAAACAAGAATGAAACCACAACATACAAAAACTATTATTCAACCTTAAAAAGGTAGCTTTGATCCATGGGTGAACTTTGAAGACATTATGGTAAGTGAAATAACTTAGTTACTTAAGACAAATAATTTTTGATTCCACTCATATCAGGTTTCTGGAGTAGTAACATACACAGAAACAGGAAGTTGAATGTTGGTTGCCAGTGGCTGGAGGAGGTGGAAATGGAGAGTTAGTGTTTAATGGGTAGCGTTTCAATAGGGGGAGATGAAAATATTCTAGAGATGGACTGTGGTGATAGTTGCACAACAATGTAAATGTACTTAAAGTTAAAAAAGCACACTTAGCCCTGGCTGGTGTAGCTCAGTGGATTGAGCGCGGGCTGGGAACCAAAGGGTCCCGGTTCGATTCCCAGTCAGGGCACATGCCTCGGTTGCAGGCCAGGTCCCCAGTGAGGGCCATGTGAGGAGCAACCATACATTGCTGTTTCTCTCCCTCTCTGTCTCCCTCCCTTCCCCTCTCTCTAATAATAAATAAATAAATAAAATCTTTTAAAAAAATAAATAAAAAAGCACACTTAAAAATAGAATGGTTAATTTTATATTATGTATATTTTATCGCAATAAAGAGAAAGAAAATCATAAAAGTGACTAGAGAAACATACAGAGGGAAAAAATAAGGATGGCAGCAGATGTCTTGCTAAAACAATGTAATTAAGAAAGCAACAACACCTCAAAATACTGAAAGAAATCTACACTCAACAAAAAAAGTCTTTCAAACTTCCGGCCAAGATGGAGGCATAGGAAGATACACTTTGCCTCCCTGCACAACCAAAAGAATGAAAACAACTAATTTAAAAACAAAAAATAACCAGAACTGCCATAAAATTGAACTGTATGGAAGTCCAACAACCAAGGAGTTAAAGAAGAAACATTTCTTCAGATCAGTAGGATGGACGAAGTTGGGCATCCAGGGTAGAGAGGACATGTGGCAAGGCTGTGGCTGGTGGGCTGGGTGGTCCCACATTTGCATATGGATAAACCAGGAGGAACAACTGAAGAGCGAGAAAGACCACACAACTGAGGGTCCAGAGCCTGGAAATAAAACTTCAAAACGTCTGGCTGTAAAAACTTGTGGGGGTTGTGGTGGCAGGAAAACCTCCCAGCCTCACAGGAGAGTTCGCTGGAGAGACCCACAGGGTTCTAGAATGTACACAATCAGCGTACAATCAGCACCTGAAAGGGCACAATCCACTTCTGGGAATCAAGGGAAGTGACTGAAAGCTGGCCGACAGCCCAGCAAGCAGCATTGTTCCCTCTCTGACCCCTCCCCCACCATAAAGTGCCACAATGCAGGGAAGTGGGTTGCCCCACCCTGGAGAATACGTAAGGCTCCATCCCTTACAGCAAATCAGGTGCACCAAGACAAAGAAATATGGCCCAAATGAAAGAACAAATAAAATTCCAGAAAAAGAACTGAGTGACAAGAAGATAGCCAACCTACCAGATGCAGAGTTCAAAACACTGGTAATCGGGATGCTCACAGAAATGGCTGAGTATGGTAGCAAAATAGAGGAAAAAGCGAAGGCTATGAAAAGTGAAATAAAGGAAAATATATAGGGAACCAACAGTGAAGGGAAGAAAACCAGAAATCAAATCAACAATCTGAAGCAGAAAGAAGAAATAAACCTTCAACCAGAACAGAATGAAGAAACAAGAATTCAAGTAAATGAGGAGAGGCTTAGGAACCTCTGGGACAACTTTAAATGTTCCAACATCCAAATCATAGGGGTGCCTGAAGGAAAAGAGGAAGAGCAAGAATTTGAAGACTTATTTGAACAAATAATGAAGAACTTCCCCAATCTGGCAAAGGAAATAGACTTTCAGGAAGTCCAGGAAGCTCAGAGAGTCCCAAAGAAGTTGGACCCAAAGAGGAACACCCCAAGGCACATAATCATTAAGCTACCCAAGATTAAAAATAGGGAGAGATTCTTAGAAGCAGCAAGACAAAAGGAGACAGTTACCTACAAAGGTGTTCCTATAAGACTATAAGCTGATTTCTCAAAAAAACCTTATAGGCAAGAAGGGGCTGGAAAGAAGTATTTAAAGTCTTGAGAGGCAAGGACCTACATCTAATATTACTCTATCTAGCAAAGTTATCACTTAGAATGGAAGGGCAGATAAAATGCTTCCCAGATAAGGTAAAGTTAAAACAGTTCATCATCGCCAAGCCCTTATTGTATAAAATGTTAAAGGGACTTACCTAAGAAAAAGGAGACTAAAACTATGAAAAGTAAAATGACAACAAGGTCACAACTATCAACGAATCAACCTATAACATGGAAACAAAACAAACTAAGCAAATAACTAGGACAGGAACAGAATCACAGAAGTGGAGATCACACAGAGGGTCATCAGTGGGGAGGAGGAGAGGGAGAATAGGGGGGAAGGTACAGGGAATAAGAAACATTATTGGTAGGTTCAAAATAGACAGGGGGAGGTTAAGAAAGTATAGGAAATGGAGAAACCAAAGAACTTTTATGTATGAGTTCTCTGAACATGGACTTAGTTCATGTCCATCCATGGAAACAAGCCAAGGGAGGAGGGGATGCTGGTGAGAGGGGGGGTACAGGCTGGAGGGGAAAAGGGGAGAAAAAAGTGACAGCAGTAATAGCACAATCAATAAAATATACTTAAAAATCTCTTAAAAATGAAATTGAAAAAATACTTTTTTCAGGAATATGAAAGATAAAAATTTCATCTCAGACTCACATTACAAGAACTTCAGGAGAAGGAAAATGATAACATTTTAAAAAATGGATCTATGCAAAAGAATGAAGAACACTGAAAATGGCAACTGTATAGGTAAATATATAAGGTTTTACGTATTACTTAGATACCTTTAAAACTACTTACTGACTTTAAAAATATTTAAATATGGTTTGGCTCTCATATAATATGTAGAAGTAAAATCTATTACATTAGCATAGTATTCAAAAGAGGTAAAACAGAAGTTTATTCTTATAAGACTATTATGCTGTCTGGGAAGTGACAGCATTTGAAGCTATAGTGTGATAAATTAAGGATATATGCAATAAACCTAAAGGATCTACTAAAATAACATGTCATATATAATGAGCCAACAAAGATAACAAAATGAAATATGAAAAATTCTCAATTCAAGAAGGCAATGAAAAGAAGGTAGAAGGGACAAGGGAAAAATAGGAACAATATAAAATTAGCAAAATTATAGACTTAAGCCTAACCATAAGAATAACCACATTACTATAAATGGACTAACTATCCAGTAAAAAGTAGATATTATCAGACTGGATAAAAAAAGTAAAATTCAACTGCATATGGTCTACCAAAAAATATCCTGATTAAGGTATAAATACAACAAATAGGTTAAAATGTTAAAATTTAGAAAATTTATATACCTTGTGTATTAGTTTTCTAGGGCAGTCATAATTAAGTACCACAGAGTGAATGGCTTAAATAAGAGAAATATATTTTCTCACAGATCTAGATGTTAACAGTCCAAGATCAAGGTGTTAGCAGAGCTGGTTTCTTCTGAGGCCTGGCTCTTTGGCTTGCAGATGGCTATCTTCCCCTTGTGTCTTCATATGCTATTACATCTTTCTATACCCTACTATGTTCAAATTTCCTCTTCTTATAAGTAAACCAATCATACTGGGTTAGAGTTCACCTTAATGACCTTATTTTAAGTTAGTTACCTCTTTAAAAATTTTATCTCTAAATACAGTCATGTAATGAGTTATTGGAATTTGGTATTTTAACACATGAGTTTGAGGAAACATATTCAATTTAACATACGAATTTACAATTCAGCCCAGAATACTTAGAAAACACCAATTTAAAAAAAGGCAAGGTAGCTATGTTAACACCAGGCTAAGTAAATTTTAATGCAAAGAATGTTATCAGATATAAGAAATATCACTTCATAATGAAAAGGAGATAATTTTCAAGAGGACAGAAGGATCATAAACCTTTCAGAAACAGAACTGTAAAAGTGAATAGACATATCCAAAATTATAATTGGATATTCCTATATCCCTCTCTTAATAACTGATAGAACAAGTGTACATAAAAACAGTAAGATCTACAGTCTTATGAACAAACTTAACTAATTGACAATTATAAAACACCACCCCAAAACAACAAAACACATATCCTTTCAAGTACACACCAAACAACTAGCAAAACAGACTATATTCAAGGGCAAAAGGAAGTCTCAGATTAAATGCATTCAAGAAAAAACTCATGAGTTCAGGAAATTTCTGAGAGACAATTTTCTAAACCCTCAGCAGTCTCATCTTACTTCATAAGTTCAGGACTTCCCTACACAGAGGTTTGGATAAGCTAAGCTCCCAAAGTGGCCTCTGGTTCTGGAGGGATCCCACTGAACCTGTCTAAAGAGTACCCTCCTTTCTAAAGGGTAAGAAGAAAGACTGAGGCCGGGTTCAAGAGCCTAAGAAGGGATTTAAGGAGCCAATGGCTCCAAGTAGCCCGTTCTTAGGCTTTGGATCCAAGGCAAAAACTCTAGGGGGAGACTGTGCCAGTGAGAGACAGGAGACAGGCTAACAAACTAAAAATAAAGACCACTACTAAAATTCACATTTGCATAGCATCAAGAAACAAATATCTCTGGCAAATCCATAACAAATAACCACTTTTATATAACCCATGTAACCAAGAGAAACTCTAAAACAAATAATGTATTAAAATGAATAAAAATAAAAATAGAACATATAAAATATGTGCAATGCTACTAAATCAGTGCTTAGGGAGAAATTTATAGCTGTAAATGCCTATATTAGAAAAGAAGAAAGGGCTCAAATGTCCTCATCTAGAAAAATAAAAGCAAATTAATCCAGATAATTTAAAAATATTTTGTATAATTAAACAAATGACTGATAATATATGAACTGAATCATTGATAAGAACTAATATTTCATTCAGTGGTAGAAATTATTTCCTCCTAGTATTTTCTCCAAGTCATTGGCCATCTAGGCCCTGGATATATTGTGCTAATAATGGTTCACATTACTTTATACAGAATTATCTTCTTCATGTTGAAATGTATAGAAGAAATGATTAAAGACATATACCAAGACATAAATGCTATCTCTTGGACTTGGAATTCTAAGTGATTAATGTTTTACTTTGCATCTTTGTTTAATTTCCAAATTTTCTCAAATGACCATGCATTGTCTTACCATAAGGTATCTATAGGGTGGGGCAAATGTAGATTTACAGTTGTTCATAACATACTATAATAATTAATAAGTAATAAACAATAATAAATAAGACAAGAATAAACTGTACTTTGCATACTCACAACTTGAAACCTACTTTTGCCACACCCTGTATTTTTAATAGGGTTATATAATTTTGTAAATGCCATCTAATCACCATTATGTAACACTTCTAGGAAAATAACCAAAGCATTAACTATTAACAGTTGTCTCTAGGCATTGAAAATTTGGGAGATAATTTTATTCTTTAAATTTCACTTAATTTTCCACATTTTCTATAGTGAGTTATATAAATGTTTAAATAGGTAATTTTCTTTTGAAAATTTTAAAGAGTATATATTAAAATCAAATACAAATAAGATTTTGCTAATCTGTAAAAATCAATTTTAGAATAATACATTTTAAGTTCTCTCTTATGAAGGCTACATATTTTGAGTTTAACAAGAGCTTATGCATTACTTGAAGCAGTCATTACTGACAGTACCTAACTCTGCTTCCAAAACAAGGTTAGTAAAAAAAAGTAGCAGGTACTAATTCATATAATAATTCTATAATGATATCTAATGGCTGAACTAGTTTGAACACATTATCACAGCTTCAGAACAAGGGTATAAATGCAGTTTCCATTTTAAAATATGATAATTGCCTTTTCTTTCACTTTTAACTTTGATTTTAACAGTCTGTTAAGGTAAATACATACATTTTTGCAGTAACAATATAAATTAATATAGTTAATATAATCAATCAGAATTTTACATATAAGATTCAAAAACAGAATTTAAGATTATTAAGAATGGAAATACCGGACTTCCGGCAAGATGGCGGCATAGGTGAATGTTCCATGCCTCCTCGCACAACCAAACAAGGAAAAAACCAGAAATTTACCCAACCGAAAACAGCCAGATCTGACAGAAAATCGAATTGAGAGGAAGTCTGACAACCAAGGAATTAAAGAAGATACATTCATCCAGTCTGGTGAGCCAGGAGGAGCAGGGTGGAGGGAGAGCGCTGGGTGACCCCGCGGCGAGCTGGTGAGCAGACAGCAGGACCGTGGTTGGAGGGGCGGTTCCCGCAGGGCTGCAGCACACTGAGACGGGGGTGCCTGACCTAAGTGCGACCAGCGCCCGGCTCATCCGGACCCAGTGGGGCTGAGACTGGTGGACCGGGCAGGTCCGCATTCGCGGGCAGATGGACAGGGAGAGAGAAAGCAGGGCGCAACCCATTGGCGCAGATTGAGAGCACCTGTGGGGGTGGAGTCCTTGGCGGGAGGAACTACCAGCCTCACAGGAGAGTTCACTGGGGAGACCCACGGGAGATTGGAGCTGTGCAGCCCGTCCAGTGACCCCGGAGCGACCCCCAGAGCCAGCGCAGAGGGGCTCGAATTGCTTGCAGGAGGCGGTGTGGGTGCGGAGAGTGGAACAGGCGCCATTGTGCTCTCAGGTCCCGCCCCCACAGGCTACATCACAACACAGCCACCGTGAGTTTCCCTTCCCAGGTGAACCCCAAGGCTCCACCCTCCTTACAGTAACAGGCTCACCAAGGGAAAAAAAAATGGCCCAAAGAAAGGAACAGATCAAAGCTCCAGAACTAACCGACCAAGAGATAGCCAACCTATCAGATGCACAGTTTAAAACCCTAGTAATCAGGATGCTCACAGAATTTGACGAAAAATTATCGAAATTGCTTGAACAAATGAGGAGAGATCTGCAGGGAACCAATAGGGATAAGAAAGAAACTGGGACTCAAACCAACGGAGTGGACCAGCAGAAAGAAAAAAACATCCAACCAGAAAAGAATGACGAAACAAGAATTCAAAAAACAGAGGAGGGGCTCAGAAACCTCCAGGACATCTGTAAATGGCCCAACATACGGATCATAGGGCTGCCAGAAGGAGAAGAAGAAATTCAAGGAATTGAAAACTTATTTGAACACATAATGATGGAGAATTTCCTGAAGCTGGTAAAGGAAATAGACTTTCGGGAAGTCCAGGAAGCTCAGAGAGTCCCAAAGAGGTTGGACCCAAAGAGGAACACACCAAGACACATCATAATTACATTTCCCAAGATCAAAAATAAGGAAAGGATCCTAGAAGCAGCCAGAGAAAAGGAGACAGTTACCTACAAAGGAGTTCCCATAAGACTGTCAGCTGATTTCTCAAAAGAGACCTTACAGGCAAGAAGGGGCTGGAGAGAAGTATTCCAAGTCATGAAAGGCAAGGACTTACATCCAAGAATACTCTATCTAGCAAAGTTTTCATTTAGAATGGAAGGGCAGATCAAGTGCTTCTCAGATAAGGGCAAGTTCAAGAAGTTCATCACCACCCAGCCTTTATTGTATGAAATGTTAAAGGAAGTTATATAAGGTATGGAAGAACATCAACAGGGGAGTGGTTGGGGCAGAGGGTGGGAATGGGGCACAGAACAGGTAGCATAAATAAATGGTAGGTAGACAACAGACAGGGGGAGGTTAAGAATAGTATAGGAAATGCAGAAGCAGAAGGACTTGTGTGTATGACCTATGGACAAAACTAAAGGGTGGGGAAAGGGGGGGTAAGGGGTTGGGGGGCAAGAAGGGGGGGAAAGTGGGACAACTGTAACAGCATAATCAATAAAATATAGTTTAAAAAAAAAGAATGGAAATACCATCTATTAACATTTAGAAAGATTGAGAAGCCAGGAATACTCAACATGGTGACAGAGTTGCATAATACTGAGCAACAAATCCCAAATATATACATCTACATATACATGTATGTATATACACATATATAAAATATATTGCTATAATGACTAGTTCTTTCTTAAATTTATAGAAAACTGAACCAGAAACATTTGGCTTAAGCACAAGCCATCTGAGTTCTTGATAGTAATATGTGTTCTCAGCATTGGCATTCTTTACCAAGAGTCTGTTTTAGATATCTATTTAACGAACCACCCTAAAGCCCAGTGGTTTAAAACAATGATGTATTGTTTCCCAGAGTTCTCTGGGTTGACTGGGTTCATCTAGGCAGTTCTCACTTGGGCCTCTCATGTCTTTGGAATAAGACGATAGTTGGGGCAGGAATCATCTGAAGACTTGACTGGGCTGTATGACAAGAGAGCTTCTTGATCTCCATGTCTAGTGCCTCTACTGGGATGACAGAAACGCCTGCACTGTGGTTGGCCATCTCCCTCTCTCCACAAAACTTCTCATTTGCCTAGCATGGGCTGCCTGACAAGTATCTACAAATAGAATCTTACTTGTTCGTAACCTTTCTCCAGAAAATGCATTTCAAGACAGGGGAAAGTGGAGACCTCCTGCCAATTAAGTAGTAGACCCAAACTGACACAGGGTCACTTCTGGCACAGTCTATTGATAAAAGCCATCTTCAGACTAGTTCAATGTCAAAGGAAAGAAATATGAGCCTCATTTCTTGTTTGGGGTCATGGTATGTGCGGGAAAGGGGGGAAAATTTACAGGAAGCACCTTTGAAAACTCATTACCACAGATCCTCTTGAATTGACTATAAAAATAACTTAGAATCATAATATTGAAAATTATAAAACAAGAATTCTTGCTTGATTTTTATGTTTCAAAAATGAATCCCTAAAATAACCAAGAAGGAACCATATAAAAACATATATTAACTCTTGTTTTTCATACTCTTTCATGTGCTGGAAAAAATACTCAATATGTTTTTATTTATTTTTAAAAAAGACATTTTATATTCCTCTTCTTTAGATGACCACGCTGAATCATATTAACCTATTTTGTCTTATAGATAAATACATTTACATTCCTATAGTTTGCCTATATACCTTTTTAAATTTAACTTTTATATTGAGGTAACTGTAGATTCATGTGAAGTGATTAAAAAAATAATACAGATTATGGTATATCACCTACCCAGTTTCCTCCAACAGTAACATCTTGCAAAATGACAGCACAATATCACAACCAAAATAATAACATTAAAAACATAGTCAATATATATTTTTATCACCACAGGAATCTTTCATGTTGTCTTTTTATAACTACACCCACTTCCCTCATTCCCTTACCCGTTCCTTAACCCCTGGATCTGCTCACCATTTAAAAAATGGTATCAGAGCCCTGGCTGGTGTAGTTCAGTGGATTGAGTGTGGGCTGCAAACCAAAGGGTCGCCGCTTCAATTCCCAGTCAAGGCACATGCCTGGGTTGCAGGCGAGGTCCCCAGAGGGGGCCACGTGAGAGGCAACCATACACTGATGTTTCTCTCCCTCTCTTTCTCCCTCCTTTCCCTTCTGTCTAAAAATAAATAATAAATAAAAAATCTTAAAAAAATAAAATAAAAAATAGTATCAGTTCAAAAATGTTATTAAAATGAAATCATAATTTTGAAATAGGCTTTTTTCAAGCACCATAGTTCCCAGGAGATTCAGCCAAGTTGTGTGTGTATCAATTCTTTCTTTTTACGGCCAACCAGATTCCCATTGCTAGAAGGTGGTGTTGAGTTTAATTCTTATCCGAATTTCCTGTCTAGTTGTCTGAGGAGTAATTGAGAGAGAAGTACTGAAATCTCCAACTATAATGGTGGATGGGTCTATTTCTCCTTTCAATTCTGTAACTTTTTTGCTTCATATATTTTTGCAGGTCTGTTATTTTGTGCACACACACTTAGGATTGCTATGCCCTCCTGTTGGTTGACTTTTTTATCGTTATGTAAGTCTCTGTTCATTTTTTTGCTCTGAAGTATACTTCATCTGATATTAAGATAGCCACTGTTGCTGTCCTTGATTAAGGTTTGCATGTACATCTTTTTCCATCCTTTTATTTTCAACCAACCTGTATCATTAAATTCAAAGTAGTTTCTTTTAGACAGAATTCTTAAAGAGAATTATGCTGGGTTTTTAATCTACTCTACTGATTTGTCTTTAAATTGGTGCATTCAGATGATTTACATCAAATGTCATTATTATATTAGGGCTAAATTAGCCATTTTACTGATTTTTATTTGTTAATTCTAGTTTTTTTCTTTTCTTTTTCCTGCCTTCCTCTGGATTACTTGAACATTAAGAATTCTGTGTTACATCTCACATAGCTTTCCTAGAGGTTGCTCAGGGATTTACTCAGATCTTTGAGTAGGTTTATCTCTCTTTCCCAATTTGGGAACTTTTCAGCCATTATGTCTTCAAGTATGTTATACCTGTCCTATTCTGTCTTCCTAGGATTTCAATACCATGAATTTTTTTGTTTTTGTTTTTTGATGGTTTCTGATATCCTTCAGCTCTGTTCATGTTTTGCTCAGTCTATTTTCTCTCTTTCAAGACTGGGTCATTTTCATTTTTCTATTGTCCAGTTCACCAGTTCTTTCCTCTGTCCCCTCTATTTTTTCATAGAATCTATCCATTGAGCTTTTCATTTCGTTTTTTATTTTTCAGATGCAAGATTTCAATTTGGTTCTTCTTTATATCTTCTCATACAGTATCAAGACTTGCTACTTCTAAACAGAGGTTTTTGTGATTTTTCATTTATTTCTAATATGCTTCAATGGCTCATTAATGTGTTTATCATTGTTGCTTTAAAATCTATCAGATAATTCTAACATCTTTGTCTTCTCAATGCTCACATCTATTATCTTTTTTCATTCAGTTTGATATATTTTTGGTTTTCACTATGAAGAGTGATATTTAAATTGAAGCCCAGACATTTTGGTATTATGCTATGTAATTCTGTATCATATTTAACAACTTTTAAAATAACTTTCTTATATACTACTCCCACAAGGGAAAGTAGGGAGGCACCTGACTGGTTCCAGGTAGAGGTAGAAGTCCAATTGTCCTACTCAGCCTTCACTGACACCAACAGGAAGTTGTTCTCTTTATTGCTATATGAGGGTGAGAATTCCAGAATTCATTTATATTTCTCTTTTTCATCCTCTAAGTTCTATTTAAGAACCATTCAAGTATTATGACTTTTACTTATCCTCATTTGTAAACTTATCAGGAGATGAGTGATGACAATAAATATTAACAATTAATAAACAGCAATATCCAGTACATTTTAGTGTAAACTATGTTCTATAACATGATGAAAAATATTTGCTGGCCTGGCTTCATTGGTTGTGTTTGTTTACGTAAACTGTAAAATCTGGATCAACATTGACTTTATGGAGTGAAGAGTTAATATATTAAAATCCCATTACGTCAATATTCTATTACATTGCATATATCAAGGTTTATTATACCATTCTCTCTACATTTGTGATTGAATTTCCATAATAAAATGCATGAAAAGATTCTGTCAATAGAATATTTTAAAAGATGTCCCTTTGATTAATAACACTTTAAATCCAACATTTGGGAAGTTTAGTGTCTAGAAGAAATTTCAGTAGATTTTGTTACAATCAGGCAACTATCTAACATTTTGTTATAATTTTTCTTCACTGCCTGTCATATTTTATTGTCATATTAGTTAAAACACATTCTACTCTTGTTTTAGTCTTATTGTGTTTGCTATTAGAAAATAGAAAAACAAAAATATGTCCTATTCTAAATAAATGATATAAAGCTCTCTACATCCAGTCCCCCAGATAGGTGAGATCATATGGTATTTGTCTTTCTCTAATTGGCTCATTTCATAACATAATAATCTCTAGGTCCACCCATGCTGTCACAAAAGGTAAGAGTTCCTTCCTTTTTACAACCATATAATATTCCATTGTGTAAATGTAGCACAGCTTTTTTATACACTCATTTACAGATGGGCACTTGGGTCGTTTCCAGGTCTTTGCTATTGTAAATAATGCTGCTATAAACATAAGGGTGCGTATACTCTTCCAAATTGCTGTTTTGGGATTCTTAGAATATATTCCCAGAAGTGGGATCACTGGGTAAAAAGACAGGTCCATTTTTAATTTTTGGAGGAAACCCCGTACTATTCTCCATGTCGCTTTACCAGTCTGTATTCCTACCAACAGGGCACTAGGGTTCCCTCTTCTCCACATCCTCACCAGCACTTGTCTGTTGATTTATTGATGCTAGCCATTCTGCAGATGTTAGGTAACATCTCATTGTGGTTTTAATTTGCATCTTTCTGAAGATTAGTAACAGAGTATTTTTCATATGTCTATTGGCCATCCGTCCTCTTTGGAGAAGTGTCTATTCAGGTCCTTTGCCCATTTTTAAATTGGATTAGTCTTTCTGGTGTTGAGTTGTAGAAGTTCTTTATAAACTTCTGAAATTAACCCCTTATCAGATGTATCATTGGCAAATACGTTCTACCATACAGTGGGCTGTCTTTTCATTTTGTTGATGGTTTCTTTTGCTGTGCAGAAATTTTTAGTTTGATGTAGTCCTATTTGTTCATTTGTTCCTCTGTTTCCCTTGCCTTAGGAGATATATCAACAAAAATATTGCTAAAACAGATGGATGAGATTTTGTTGCCTATGTTATCTTCTAGGATTTGTATGGTTTTACAACTTACACTTAAGTCTTTTATCCATCTTGAGTTTATTCTTGTGTATGGTATAAATTGTTGGTCTAATTTCATTAATTTTTGCATGTACCTGTCCAATTTTCCTAATGCCACTTATTGAAGAGACTATTTTTACTCCATTGTATGTTCTTGCCTCCTTTATCAAATATCAATTAACCATAAAGATGTGGGTTTGTGTCTGGGCTTTCTGTCCTAGTCCATTGATCTACATGCCTGTTTTAAGCCACTACCAGTCCATTTTGATTACAATGGCCTTTAGCACAGTTTGCTGTCAGGTATTGTGATACCTCCAACTTTGTTCCTCCTCAATATTGCTGAGGCTATTCAGAGTCCTTTTTTTTAAAGATTTTTTTAATTTTTTAATTTATTTTTAGAGAGAGGGGAAGGGAGGGAGAGAGGGAGAGAAACAGCAATGTATGGTTGCCTCTCAATGGCCCTCACGGGGACCTGGCCCGCAACCCAGGCATGTGCCCTGACTGGGAATCGAACCGGGACCCTCTGGTTCCCAGCACGCGCTCAATCCACTGAGCTACACCAGCCAGGGCCAGAGTCTTTTTTTTGTTCCATATAAATTTGGGGGATATTTGTTCTATACACTGTGAAATATGTCATTAGTATTTTAATAGGAATTGCATTGAATCTACAGATTTCTTTGGGTAGTATTGACATTTTAATGATGCTAATTCTTCCAGTCCATGAACATGGTATATGCTTCCACTTATTTGTATCTTCCTCAATTTATTTATTTAATGTCCTATCTTTCCTGAGTATATGTTTTTTACCTCCTTGGTTAAATAATTAAAGAAGATGAAAGGATTAGCTAAAGATCATTTATGCATAACCTATAGACATAGACAAAAATATGAGGATGGCCAGAGGGAAGGAAGGGTAGGGGTTGGATGGAGGTGGGCAAACAAGGAAGAAAAGGGGAACATCTGAAACAGTGTCAACAACAAAAAAAAAGTTAAAAGATTAAGCTCTCTGTAATATAGACTTCACTGAGCCTGCATTAGAATAGTTTTTCACTCTTTTTTTTTTCCACCAAATTCTTTTCTATTCATTCTAATATAGTGTTGGACCGTCTTTCCAGGTCAAGGAATATTGATTTAATGCTACATATAGCTGCCATGTCCCAAGATTCTCTTCTACATTATTATGTATTTATCATGTAGTATCAGTAGGTTCTAGGGCCTTTCTTTTTGCTTAAGCTTTCTCATCTTCTATGTATATTTTTATTCTTATTATTATTGGGTTAGCCATAAAGTCTGTTTAGTTTGTTCCATAAAATAAAAGGCACATTTTTTCCATTTTCACCAATAACTTCATTGACTTGGATATTTCAGTGTCAGCTATCTCCCACAGGGTAGTATGTCAATTGTTCTCAGTTAATCTCTAGAGTTGATCGCTATCAACTTCAACTGGTCTACCTGATGTGGAGCATCATCCAATGAGAAATCCCCAGCACAAAACTTTGCAACCATTTTTTTTTTACATTTTACTTTATTTTTGTTCAATTACGGTTATTTGCATCCTCTCCCCTCCCCTCCTCCCTTCCCCTCCACCCCCCCTGCCTCCCTCCTCTCCCTTAGTTCTGTCCATGTGTCCTCTACCGTGATTCCTGAAAACCCTTCTCCCCATTGTCCCCTCCCCCCTGCCGTATTGTTAGACTGTTCTTAATTTCAATATCTCTGGTTATGTTTTGCTTGCTTTCTGCTTTTGTTGGTTATGATCCGGTTAAAGGTGAGATCATATGGTATTTGTCCCTCACTGCCTGGCTTACTTCACTTAGCATAATGCTCTCCAGTTCCACCCATGCTGTTGCAAAGGGTATAAGCTCCTTCTTCCTCTCTGCTGCATAGTATTCCATTGTGTAAATGTACCATAGTTTCTTGATCCATTCATTTGTAGATGGGCACTTAGGTTGTTTCCAGCACTTAGCTATTGTGAATTGTGCTGCTATGAACATAGGAGTGCATAGGTTCTTTTGAATTGATTTTTTAGGGTTCTTAGGGTATAATCCCAGTAGTGGAATTGCTATGTTGAAAGGCAATTCCATTTTCATTTTACTGAGGAAGTTCCATACTGTTTTCCACAGTGGCTGCACAAGTCTGCATTCCCACCAACAGTGCAGTAGGGTTCCCTTTTCTCCACATCCCCTCCAACAATTATCTGTTGCTTTGTTGATGATGGCCATTCTGACTGGTGTGAGGTGGTATCTCATTGTGATTTTAATTTGCATCTCTCTGATGGCTAATGATGTTGAGCATCTTTTCATATGATTCTGGGCCCTCCGTATGTCTTTTTTTGAGAAGCGTCTGTTCATGTCTTTTGCCCACTTCTTAATCGGTTTTTTTTTGTCTTCCTGGAGTGGAGTCGTATGAGTTCTTTATATATTTTGGAGATCAGAACTATGTCTGAGGTATCATTGGCAAATATGCGTTCCCATACGGTTGGTTCTCTTTTTATTTTAATACTATTTTCTTTAGCCCCACACAAGCTTTTTATTTTGATAATGTCTCATTTGCTTATTCTTTCCTTTCTGTCCCTTGCTCTAGGGGACATATCATTGAAGATGTGGATGTGTGGAATGTCTGAGATTTTCCTACCGATGTTTTCCTCTAGAAGTTTTACGGTGTAACGACTTACATTTAAGTCTTTTATCCACCTTGAATTTATTTTTGTGTATGGTGTAAGTTGGTGCTCGAGTTTCATTTTTTTGCAGGTAGCCATCCAGATTTCCCACACCATTTGTTGAAGAGGCTATTTTTATTCCATTTTATGCTTCTGCCCCCTTTGTCGAAGATTAAATGCCCATAGAGACTTGGGTTTATTTCTGGGCTCTCTATTCTGTTCCATTGGTCTATCTGTCTGTTTTTATGCCAGTACCAAGTTGTTTTGATTACAGTGGCATTGTAATATAGTTTGATATCAGGAATTGTGATCCCTCTGGCTTTGCTCTTCTTTCTCAAAATTGCAGCTGATATTGAGGGATGTTTATGGTTCCATACAAATTTTTGAAGTGTTTTTTCGATATCTGTGAAATATGTCATTGGAACTTTGATAGGGATTGCATTGAATCTATATATTGCTTTGAGGAGTATGGACATTTTCATGATGTTGATTCTTCCAATCCATGAGCATGGTATATATTTCCATTTGTTTGTGTCTTCCATGATTTCTCTCTTCAGTGTTGTGTAGTTTTCTGAGTACAGGTCTTTTACCTCCTTGGTGAGGTTTATTCCCAGGTATTTTATTTTTTTTCTTGCTATATAAATAGGATTTCTTTCCTGATTTCTGTTTCTGCTGTTTTACTGTTGGTATACAAAAATGACTTTGACTTCTGGATATTGACTTTATATCCTGCTGTCTTGCCAAATTCCATTATTAGATCGAGTAGTTTTTTGGTGGAGTCTATAGGATTTTCTAAGTATACTATCATGTCGTCTGCAAACAACGACAGTTTTGTTTCCTCCTTTCCAATTTGGATGCCTTTTATTTCCTTTTCTTGTCTGTTTGCTGTGGCCAAAACTGCCAGAACTATGTTGAATAGAAGTGGTGATAGTGGGCAACCTTGTCTTGTTCCTGATCTTAGTGGGAAAGATTTTAGTTTTTGTCCATTGAGTATAATGTTGGCTGTAGGTTTCTCATATATGGTCTTTATTATGTTGAGGAATGCTCCCTCTATTCCCACTTTGCTAAGTGTCTTTATCATAAATGGATGCTGTACCTTATCGAATGCTTTTTCTGCATCTATTAATATGATCATGTGATTTTTGTCTTTGCTTTTGTTTATGTGGTATATTACATTTATTGTTTTGTGAATGTTGTACCATCCTTGCATCCCTGGGATGAAACCTACTTGGTCATGGCGAATGATCCTTTTAATGTATTGCTGGATGCGGTTTGCTAATATTTTGTTGAGAATTTTAGCATCAATGTTCATCAGTGATATTGGCCTGAAGTTTTCTTTCTTTGTTGTGTCTTTTTCTGGTTTTGGGATTAGGATGATGCTGGCATC